>JBAMBM010000402.1:0-232971 GCA_037043425.1 Hirtodrosophila duncani | reverse complement strand
TTTTCGTCTATATTTATGTAGATAGAAAGATATTGAAATACGTGTATGGATATTTCAAGATATCGATGTACATATGCATAGCTTCGGCTCTGTAAAGCTTATATACCATATTTAACCAATCTAGACCAAATCTGGTCAGCATGCGTGGGGCTACAGGGTATACAAGGAATACAATACTAATTTTGTTTGGTTTGTATGAAAAAAAAGAAAAGTTATGCTCATAAGTGTTTATTCCGGAACTATCGGTTATATGGGTTCTTTCTGATATATTTGTCCGATCATGTAGATTGGATCTCCTAAGTGGATCTTCTTTAGTGGATTTCCGAATACCTTAATCTGAGAACTCAGTAAGTTCTTTTAAAAAACTCTTTCTCAAAGTCCTTTATGGTTACATCCAGGATACCGCAAGGTAGCCACCTCGGTCCCCTTCTCTACACCGTATTTATCATCGAGCTGTATCATGTTCTATCCCATTCTCGTGTACTTACGCGGACGACGTTCAACATTTTTTGTCGTTCAACGACGAAGAGGATCTTTATTCTTTCCATTCTTGGTTTGAGGTCAACTTACTAAATCCCAACTGTTCTAAATGGAAAGCTTTATCGTTTGATCGTAGCGTACATCGTACCTTCTTCACTGTGTAGCTTGATTGGATCGACACTGTTGATATTGGGTGTTCTTTTAGACCTTAAATTCTGGGTTTTATTAAGTGTTGGTAGAAGGAATTCAATGATCCTTATACTCCTAAATTACTGTATGCTTCTCTGATCCGACCTATTTTGGAGTACGCATCGAGTGTTTGATGTCCAAAATACAGAAATCACAAGCACCGCATTGAGTCTGTTCAAAAAAAATTTTTACTGTTTGCTCTCAGTGGGTTGAATTGGGACCTAAGCTGATTAATGGTGAAATTGACTCTCCGTCTTTAATTAGCCAAATTAGTTTTTATGTTCCTCGTAGAACTTCTAGAAATTGTGTTTCTATCTTTCTTCAGCACTGTAATTAAACTATCTTCTGCATGAACCTTTTAACCCTTTGTTGTAATACAATAATGTCTTTAACTTTATCTATATTAATAACTCCCCTAACTTAAACAAAATATCTATACTAACGCATCTAGCTGGTAGATAATGTGAATTGTGTATGGCTTGTTGTTTTTCCTTTCATTGAAAGTGAGCGAGCGAGTCCGCGCTTTTTGCCCACTGCTCGATTGGTGTCGCTCTTATGCGGCTGCGCCCCTCGGCCGGTTGGGCGGGAGGTGTTACAAGCCCCGTGACTTGGTATCGTGGGTGCCTTTGAACGTGCTGCACATTGTACGTCAAAGTGCCGATATTAATGAAATAAAACTGAAGATAAAATAACTCCTTCCTATAAAGTCTAGATAGGATATTTTTTAAATTAGACAACTGTGGAGTAAAGCAAGGAAGTTTCTTAAGCCTAATAGGAATACTGAGCGGAACCAAATCCTTAAAAATGGAAGAAAGCATTTTGTAGAAGAAGTTTGCCGCCCTGTCCATATCTGTACAAGTGTACAAGTATGACCAGTCTGATTTAGGATGACATTGTTAAGGCTAGCGAAATCAGCCTTTCTAAATTAATATAGTAGCTGACAAGTTGGAAGATGCAGATACCGCAGGAATAGGAATTTTATTGCAAAGTGTAATGATTCTAGAGACCATTGAAATGGAAGGGTCAGAAGCAAATATCAAATCAATTAGGCGATTTAATGAGTTTGTTACAAAATTTATTTGAGATAAGGACAATTAAGTAGGCCGTTAACAAGTTCGTGTTGCCTTGAAGGTATCAAACCGACTGAGTGGATCACACATCTGGTCCAGATGTTGAAATCACCAAAAACCAACAATTGATCAGTATCAGAAAGCATTGACGACGAAATATCAGAACGTGGAGAAATGTAAGAGGCAGTGATAGACAGAAAAACATTTAAGATACACTTTAGTACTAATAAATTGAATTGCGTTAGGAAAATTAAGCACAATTGGTTCCGACAGAAACCTGGAATCAACAGTAATAAATACGCCACCACCCTGGCGGGAGGGAGGATCAAATGCATAGGCAGTATAATTATTAGAAAAGATTGCAGAGTCTGAGATATCATGCTTAAGCCATGTATCAGTAAATATTAAAAACTTTTTTTTACAGATTGTGTCACAATGAGCTTTTCACGCTGTGACACACCCTTCCAGGCTTAATGACGAAAGCGGCCGGAGTGCCGAAATCATCAGAAAATGGCAAAGTGCCGCTCAAGCATGCGAATAATACCAAATCCAGGCTCCATATTTCAACTTTCCTAGTGTAATCTTCGCAATACGTTATCTGCCTTAGATCGCGATGCGCTGCTATAGCAAAACATAAACTCTTCGCCTACATCTGCATATAGATGCCCTATTTGTTTACATTCAATTTCTTCAACAAAATTCTTTCTTTTCCGCTCAGTAGTAATGTTAGGCTTAATAAGCCACCTTGGTGTACTCCACAGTTATCCAATTTTAAAAATATCCTATCTAGACTCTTTAAAGAGAGGAGCAAAAAGAAAAAACGGCGGACTCGCTCGCTCACTTTCAATGAAAGGAAAAACAACAACACAAACAATTTACTCTTCGCTTTATTTGCCAATTTGTTTGCAGAGTTCTTTAAACAACTTATTTCTTTCTTAAGTATCGGTCCGATCAGATATATATTTGTAGCATACACAGGTCTAATAACATCCCACCTCCCCTAGCTTAATTCTTAATGAACTTACGTCTATTAAGCCTAACTTTTTCCGATAGCGTTATGGTGTATATTCTAAGATTCTGAGCTTTGCAAGACGTTTTGGAAGCTTTTTTATGTATCTTTGAAGTAGTCGTTCATTATTCCTCTCCATATAAACGGGAAGAAGACTGATGCTCAAGACTACAGAGGCGTATCAAAACTGTCTGCTATTCCTGAGCTTTTTGAAAAAATATTAATTGCACAGTTACACAGGTCTACCACCACTAATTTACTAGAAGTTTCTTCATTTGTAATACAAGGATTTAAGAATAAAATGCAAATTGACGTCATTTACACTGACTTTAGCAAAGCATTTGACTCGGTAAATCACTGTTTATGTATTCATAAGTTGGATCTCATTGGTTTCCCATCCCATCTTCTTAAGTGGATTTCCGACTACCTTAATCTCAGAACTCAGAAAGTTCATTTTAAAAACTCTTTAAGCATTTTAGGGTTACGTCAGGCTTACAGCAGAGTAGACACGCAGGTCCCCTTTTCTTCACATTATTTATCAACCGCTGCCTCAAGTACCATCCCACTCTCGTGTACTAGTGTATTCCGACGACTTTAAACTTTTCTTGTCCTTCAACTTCTCTTCCTACCACTTTAGACTGTAAGATGACCTTTCCAATTGTGGTGTCAGCTCAACTTACTAAGCCTCCGCTGTTCTAAATGCAAAGTTGTGTCGTTTTGTAGTAGCATCCCGCTTCCTTGCTCGGATCGACACTGTTGATGACTTGGCTGTTGTTTTAGACCTAAATTCTGGGCTTTATTATGCGTTGATCGAAGGAATTCGATGATCGTTATACAGCCAAATTACTGTATGCTTCTCTGGTCCGACCTATTTTGGAGTACGCATCGAGTATTTGATGTCCAAAATGCGGAAATCACAACGACCGCATTGAGTCTGTTCCAAAGAAATGTTTACTGTTTGCTCTCCGTGGATTGAATTGGGACCCCAATAATCCCCTTTCTTCATATTCTAGTAGACTTCTGCTAATAACCCTTCCATCTTTGAAAATCGTAGAATTATGCTTAATGTTATCTTTAAACATAAGCTGATTAATGGTGAAATTTACTTCTGACGCCAAATTAGTTTTTCTGTCCCTCGTAGAACTACTAGAATTTATGTTCCTATCTATCTTCAGTACTCTTATTCAAAATATCTCCTGCATGAATCTTTTCTTGTAATGTGTTCTAACTACAATAATCTCTTTAACTTTATTTCTATTAATATCTCCTTTAACTCAAATAAAACATCTCTACTAACGCATCTAGCTAGTAGATAATGTAGTTTTTTCTTTTCATTGAAAGTGAGCGAAAGACTCGGCGTTTTTCCGTCTTCGCGATTCGTGTCGCACGTTATGTGCGCCGCACTGTGCGCGTGTTTGACTGTGTCCAACAGTCTCGTTCCAAATACGGCTGCCTGCAGCTCCAATCTGACACCAATCCACACTGACATCGTCCTCATTGGGGCTCATTTTGTCTTTGCACATACAAAGCATACTCGTGCATCATCTTCATAGGTCACCCAAAGTCCCAAGGCGCTGACCACAGGTGGTGAGCGCGAAGTAAACTGAACAAATCGAATCCCGCATTAGAGCACCCGTGTTGATACAGCTACGGCTTCGGTCTCGCTGGCGATGCTGACCACGTAGTCATCAACGTAGTGGCGGTCGAGAATGGCTTTGACTGCACGGGTGAATGTGTGTGTTGTGCAGCACATTCGCAGTCTTTGCATAATGCGCTGCAATAACAACACGCACATTCACCCGCAGTCAAAGCCATTCTCGACTTTCTGCCACGTTGATGACTACGTGAGTCGGCATCGCCAGCGGCGAGACCGAAACCGCGAAAGTGTCAACACGGGTGCTCTAATGCGGGATTATTGTTCAGTTTACCTTCGCGCTCACCACCGGTGGTCAGCGCGAAGTTAGAGCTGAACAAATCGAATCCCGCATTTAGAGCACCCGTGTTGATACAGCTACGGCTTCGGTCTCGCTGGCGATGCTGACCACGTAGTCATCAACGTAGTGGCAGTCGAGAATGGCTTTGACTGCGGGTGAATGTGTGTGTTGTTATTGCAGCGCATTCGCTGTCTTTACATAATGCGCCGCACTTGGTGAGCTGCTCCGAACGTCATCACCATCTTATTAATATCGGGTCGTTGACGCCAATGCGCTGCACGTTTAGTTAAACCAAGATACCAAGCAGCAGGGCTTGTTCCCGCGAAGTCTGTACAGAAGTCTCCGCCCAATCGGCCAAGGGCCAGCCGTATAACGAGCGAAACGAATCTGGAAGACAAGAAAGGGCGGACTCGCCTCGCTCACTGCGTTACTCTATATGTTTTGTTTGGGTTAAGCGAGTTATTAATAGAGATAAGTTAAAGAGATTATTGTAATTACAACGAAGGACACGAAAAAGTTAATGCAAGAGATAGTTTAAATTACAGTGCTGAAGAAAGATAGGAACATAATTTCTAGTAGTTCTACGAGAAACACAAAAACTATTTTTTCTAATTAAAGACGGCGAGTCAATTTCACCATTGATCAGCTTATGTATAAAGATAACATTAAGCATAATTCTACGATTTTCAAGAGATGGAAGGCATATTAGTTGTAGGCCTACTTGAAGATGAATATCTTATCATACATATGATTATCGCGCTGATCATCCCTATCTTGCCACAGGAATCGTTTAGCACATCTATCCTTTGGCTGTATTAACATTTGTGGAATATCTCACTCAACGTTGATAGAACTGTCGCACTCAGAGAGCCGGACAGTGTTTCACTACACTCAAAGACGGCGGCATACTTTCACTTCAATATGTTTATGTCGTTCCCCTCCAAGAATGCGGTAAATTGCTAGTGAATGCAGTGAATATCTCGTTCTGCACTGGTTCACCAGTTGGCGCACTACCCTGGGAGCAATTTGAAGCTAGCATTCAAATGCTCGAAACCCACCGATAAATGACAATGATGAAATGACACTTTTTTCATTGCGATATTTACTTTTTATATTTTTTCTCTATGATTATGAAAACAACATAAATATTGTATGTTGTCCTTTTGCTTTTCAATTTTTTAAATTTTTGTTAGGTTTTTTTTTCTGCGCTAGTAATGAGGAATTTTATAGTTTCTTTTTACTTAGCCTTTTCACGCCTTTGTGGAAGATGAAGTGAGAGCATATATGAGAGAAATGCAATGGAATAACAATTTTTAGGCATAGTTTTGAAATATTGTTTATTCGCATTATCCACGTATGGCATTCTAAATTTGGAGCTTGAGATTTTTTGTTACCATGAATTCTTGTTAAGCATGAATGGATTGAAGTGTTACATTCTTATATTTCGTTTACGTTACTGTTTAGTTTTTAAGCTAAACGCATTATTCTATTAAGACTTAATATATCTTTGGCTTTCAAGTTTTAATGGATAAACATTAATTTTTTTGTAGTTTTGAAAAAGGATATCAATTTCTATGGCTTATATAGTTATGTATGTAAAAGGAAAAATATTACATATTATATTATAAATATAGTTTATTACATTTTTTTTTTTTTTTTTTGTATTATCTGATTATAAACAAACGCTCTATCATAATATTTTACACCAACAAATACATAAACGGAATCTCATCTGTTTTTAAAGCTAGAGTTGAAACACAGAAGCTTGAGTTGAAACACAGAAGCGCACAAGCAGGACTCCTTTCATTTCATTTCAGCATGCCCAATCCTACAAAAAGTTAAGCATTAGCTCTAAAATAGGGACACGCTAATCTTTGAACAACTACAACACATTGTAATGGCAAAAACTAGGCAAGACTAGTCGGATACATAATAATAATAATAAATAGTGAATGAATTCTTAAAAGAGCTTGAAAAAAAAAAACAAAACAAAGATTTTAATTTTCTCTCAGAAAAGTGAGATGTATTGGTTTTTCGTACTATTGTATGGGTTGTAACCCTAATCTTTATTGTAAAAATTTCAAAGTATTTCAATGTTACTCGGCATCCACTTCAATGGCTTCATTATTAAGGTCACCACTCTGCTTTACCAAAAAGTACATTAAAAAATTAATATTAACTTTTTTTCTGATTTAAACCTAACCTTACATACCCTGCAGAAATGTGGCCTTTAATAAGCAAGGATCCTGATTAAATTTGGTCAACAAACGTGGAGGATGTGTGTCGGAGGAGGTTCACTGTAAGATTAGAGCCGCCAAAAACTCCTCTGCCCTAGGCCCAGATGAACTTGCTACCGTGATGCTCAAGCATGTAGGAGAAAAAGGCATAGGTACCTTCTTAGCCTATGCATAAATACATTGCACATACCGGATATGTGGAAGCTTTCGAAGATAATTCTCGTTCCCAAAAGAGGGAAGCCTATACACATGGGCAGCTCACCCTTTTATCACCGGTAGCAAAGATCTTGGAAGCCCTCATACTCTCGCACCTGCAGGATACTTCATCCTGGCTGACCACCAGCATGGTCTTCGAGGCGGAAGCACCACAGCAATGGCGAGCCGGTTGAACAACAAGAAACCACAGGACAGATCCATCCTAGTGGTACTGAATTTTTCAAAGGCCTTCAATACGGTCTGCCACTCAACCCTGCTCCTCCACTCTGACCAAATCCCTTAAGGGATATGTGGAGTTTCGAGGCGCCAATTTGGGCCTCCGTCGGACCAAGCAGGGCGTCCCTTAAGGCGGTGTGCAGGCGACAACCTCTATGTACCCAAGATTCCCGTGCCACCTCCCGAGCTTAAAATGGTTACCTATGCTGATGATTTCTCAATCATCACCAAAGGCTGATATACCTGTCAACACTAAAGGAGCACCTCGATACGAGAAACCTAGAAATCTCTGCCCCAAATCCTCTGCTACCCTTCTGACCATTTATAAGAAAGTGACTAGGGAGTGGCCAGAGCATATCCAAATATCCAAATATATTCGAATATCCACGATATCCAAAAATACTCGGAGTCACTACCGACTACCTTTTCGATTTTGCGAAGCACTTTGAAAGATTAGCTCAGGGAGTACGGGGTAGAAACAAGGTGCTAAAAGCTTTGGCAGGGAGCACCTGGGGTAAGAAAAGGAGACGATTGCTACTACTTACAAAGCCATTGGTCGTCCCCTTATCGACTACGCCTCCGCAGCGTGGACTCTGTGCATCAGCGTGGCACAATGGGAGAACCTGCAGAAGTCACAGAACATAGCGCTGCGCTCAGCAAATAGAATGTCATACTATGGCCCCCATTGACCATCTCCAAAAAGAAGTGGAGATGCTATCTGGCGTGAGCACTGTGATATGCTGACCAACCACTTCCTCCTTGCGAAGTTTATATACCATTTACATTGTAAATATATTACCGATCTAGATCAAATCCGGCTGGAGTCGATAGAAGGGCTACAAGACGATTCTGTTTTAATTTTGATGAAAAACTGAAAAGTTATGCTGCCAAGTGTTCATTCCGGAACAATCGGTTATATGGTAGCGATATGGTATAGTTCTCCGATCTTTATCAGAACAGGCCAGCGGACGTAGGGTCTCCTCAAATGGACGCAAACCGAATTTGGTTTCATTTGGATAAAAAAAGAAAAATTATGCTGCTGACCCATTCTGGAACAATTTGTTATATGGTAGCTATATGATATACATGTCCGATCTGGATCTGATCAAGCCAGTGGACGTGGATCTTATTCATGCAAACCGATGTTGGTTTGATTTGGAAGAAGAACAAAAAAGTTATGCTCCTAAGTGTTTAGTCCGGAACAATCGGTTATAGATGAGCTCTATTATATAGTTGTCCTTTCTGGATAAAACTCGAACTTGACCAACGTGCAGACAAAGGAAGCATCTGGTCAAAATGTCAGCTTTGCAGCTTGTAAGACTTCTGAGATTTTTGTTTTGAAACAGACGTAAGTCTGTAAGTCCGTAAGGACAGGCAGACTGACATGATCAAGAATATATATACTTTATATAGTCGGAAACGCTTTCTTATATGCTTTAAAAACTTCCTGAAAAGATTAATATATTATTTTGTGAATTGTATAACAAGAATTCCTTTCTTCCGCTAGCTTCGGCTTGCCGTAGCTTATAGAATATATATACTTTATATAGTCGGAAACGCTTTCTTATATGCTTTAAAAACTTCCTGAAAAGATTAATATATTATTTTGTGAATTGTATAACAAGAATTCCTTTCTTCCGCTAGCTTCGGCTTGCCGTAGCTTATACACCATTCACATTGTGAATATATAACCCATCTAGGTCAAATCTGGTCGGTGAGCATGGAGCAACAGTGGATACAAGCAATATAAGACGATTTTTTTTTTTTAATTTGGATGTAAAACAGGAAGCTATGTTTCTTAGTGTACATTCCGGAACAATCGATTATATGGAAGCTATGATGTAGTTGTCCGATCTTGATCAGATCAGGCCAGCGGAAGTGGGGCCTCCTCAAATGGATACAAACCGAATTAGCTTTATTTGAATGAAAAGCAGAAAAGTTATGCTAGGAAGTGTACATTCCGGAACAATAGGCTATATGGAAGTTATAATATAGATCAGATCTGGCCAGTGGACGTGGGCCTCCTTCAATGGACACAAACCCAATTCAGTTTGATTTGGATGAAAAGCAGAAACTTATGCTACTAATTGTTCCTTCCGGAACAATCGGACGTGGTTCCTTCTCCAATGGATACAAACCGAATTTGGTTTGATGTGAATGAAAAACACAAAAGTTATGCTACTAGTAACAATCAGCTAAATGGGAGTTATAGGATATAGTTGTCCGAACGGACGGATAGACGAATAAACGGAGAGACGGACATGGTTATATCGATTCACCTTGTCATGTTGATCAAGAATATATACTTTATATAGTCGGAAACGCATACTTCTATGCGTTGCAAACTTCGTGACAAAATTTGTGAATGGTATAAAACAAAAAAGGCAGGCGAACTTCGGGTACCCGAAGCTTACATACCCTGCAGAAATGTGTACTTTAATAAGCAGGATCCTGATCAAATGTGGTCAACGAACGTGGAGGCTTCCAAACCGCATTTGATCCACGCCTAGCATTATTACTCGGTAAAATCGAGAACAGCAATGGGCAGCGAAGGCCTCTCTTTCTTAGTTTTCTCCAAGTGCTTTCTACATACATATATTCATTCGAAAAGGGGTGTCACCGAAATCTCTAGATTTTGGTTACGATTGTTTCGTAAAAAGCTTAAACAATTTTTTCGGTGTCACGGAACTTCACATTTACTTTTCGAACATACTTCAAATCTACTTCGAAAAAATGGCTGTCTTTGAATTCATATTATACGCATTCTTATCTTTGTTTGTGACCAATAAATTCAAATTTAATACATGTTACTAAGATGTAAGCAATTAATTTTGCATCTGGAATTCCACTTTTATTGTTCGAAATGTTTTTAAGTATATACCCTAGCACCATCTCTAAAATGTTATAGAAGCCAAATATATGCATATAAATTATTCAATAAAATGCTTGGATTAGTTTCTCGTACTTTTGTATGGGTTGTAACCGTAATTTTTATTGAATAAATTTCAAAGTATTTAAATGTTACTCAGCAGGCACTTCAATGGCTCCATTATTAAGGTCGTCAATAACATCATGGGGATGTTTTCCGTCCACAGTGCAACCAACACTTTGGGCGGTACCTAGGACCTCCTTGCACGTTCCTTTGAGCTCCCGGGCCATTGATCTTGGTCTCATTGTCCTTGCAATAGCCAGAATATCATCAAAAGTAATATTTCCACTATGTTTTACTAAAAAGTACATCAAAAAATAAATATAAACATTTTTTAAGCCAAAAAACAAAAAAAAAAAAACTTCGGATACCCGAAGCTTACATACCCTGAAGAAATGTATACTTTCATAGGTAAGGATCCTGCTCAAATTTGGTAAACAAATGTGGAGGCTTCCAAAACGCATTTGCTGCACACCTAGCATTATTTCTCGGCAAACTCGAGAACAGCAATGTGCAGCGAATGCCTCTTTTTTAGTTTTCTTCAAATGCTTTCTACATACATAAATTCATTCATAAAGGGGTGTCACGGAAATTTCTAGATTCTGGGTACGGTCGGTTTGTAAATAACTTAACAATTTTTGGTGTCACGGGACTTCAGTTTTCGAACATACTTCAAATCTACTTTGAATAAGCTAGGTGTCGCCAGCATTGCCCCCACAACTCGGTTTTTAGTACAGTCTCTCTTTAAATTTGCCTAATGCTCTTCTGAATCGGCCAGTTACATGGTTCGATTTTTACAATTTTACATAGCAGCTTACACCTTATAGCTCAATTTTACGACTATTGCTAATACGACTGTAAACACAATTTAATTTATATGCCCGGAGATGCTTCTTTCTATTCGTTACAAATATGGATACACAATTATAATACCCTGCAACGTTATACTGAAGTGATTGTGATATATAAGCATTCTGCGGTGACCCAAATGCTGTGAACCACGGTTACTTGCACAAAATTTAGTCAAGTTCATAGGTTTCCGATATATTTCGTTTTTTGATACTCACTGTTCTTTTGCTTCTTCCTGTCACGTGGAGGCTCTTTCAAAGCTTTAATGATTAGAGATGCTGCTGACGGTACAACGGATATAGTTGCCTGCCTATTTTGTATGGTAAGGCATACAGTAATTTTCAAGCCTTTCCAGTCGGAGGTAGCCTTAGCGATATCATCTCCTATTTTTTTTGGGGACTAGAAAGGCATATTTTAAGTCATTTATTTAAAAAAAAAAAAAATTAAACTGCACAATACTAACCAATCCAAGAGGACCAATCTTCGGGGCCAAGGATGAAGTCGCTCCAACTTCACCACCCACACAACGCAAGTAAACTAGAAGTACGAAATGTTAATATATAGCGCAATACAAATAAACCGTTTAACTCGTAAATAAAAACTTTTAAGAAAAAATCGTTTAAACTTTTTTGAATTAAATCCACGACTGGATTAAACATGTGCCAATGATCATCTTAGGTATACTTTTTTTCTTTTAGCAAATCAGCGACACATAGTCGGTACATTGTATGTACATGCATATGATACGGCATCATATATACACGTTCTTTAAAGAAACAATTATGCATGAATTGTGCATATATATAACTGCAGCATGCCGAATTTGGATTTGTATGCATAACTAAAGTCACTGTATGTTCATGTATATGTATATTCATTGACTTCGCACTTCACAAAACATACCTAATTTTACTTCGGTAGGGTCAAATTTTGGTGGCATATTTGGGCACTTTATCCAAAAACAGCTAAAATATCGAGATTATATAAAAAATCATTTGATTACCGACAAGCTCAACACAAACCGCACCACCAATGCAAATGCAGAGTCGAAAAGAAAGCAATTTCCGGAGAGTTAGGGATGTCCAAAACCATCGATGTTTTTCCGATTACTTCTTTTGCTCGCGATATTCTGTCGACTTATCGATACTTACCAAAATATCATATAAATTGTTGTGTTCATGATACTAAGTAAAGGCCTGCCTTAACAAGACAGCAGCTTCTGCTCAGCATGCCTATGTGTATGGCTGCATGATTCATTATACACTCCGTAGCATTTAGTCGTATCTTACTTTATTTTTATGTTTCGGGTGGCTCATGTCAGCTTAGCTATTCCTTGCATCATGACTATTTGACATACTCTGGAAAGTATGCAACAATTTTTTTTTATACTGTTTACAAAAACAAGTGATCTATATGCACTTTGTAATGAAGTTTGTAACGCACAGAACGAAGTGTTTCCATCCATATAAAAACCTTAAATTCTTGATCAGCAAGATAACGCCCGAGATTTCAGAAGTCTTAAAAGGTACAGTGCTGAAATTTTTAACAGATGCTTCTCATGTCTGAACACTGGTGCAAATTAAGATTCATTCGGATCGGACAAAATTGCTGCTTCAGAACGCACATTTTCTTCTTATATTTTACATAGTTTTATTCATTCTAACGTTATTAGTGATATGCATATGTTCAAGTTATTTAAGGAGACATGTGAATCACATGGACGTAATGCGTTCAGTGTCTCAATTACGCGTGGCACGACATTCATGCAAGAAACCCATCCTAGCATCGGTAGAACTTTCGATATCCTGTCGCAAAGAAGGAACGAAGTGCAGTAGTTCGCAGGATAGAAAAGCTGCGTTTTTGCAAGCATCAGAGTAGTTGAAAAATACCTCTGCCACTATTCCCACTGACTGAGCTCTACATATCATGCCGCGGAACGGGATGCAGATTTGGTGACTCTAGCTCTTATAGTGTCCGAGATCTAGGTTTGCATACATTGGGACGGACATTTGCACGAATACAATATACTCATTTACTCTATATATGGCTTGCTTGAGTCATTGCTTTTTTGTCAACAACTGGAATATTCGGTGAATTTTATTTTGTTACTGTAACGAAAGTAAGCAAACGTTTTTCTTGTGGCATATATCTGTTTTATTTACTCTTTTACTCGAGCTGGCATTTGCCTTATAGAAAACAGTTGTTTTCGGATACTGTTTGCTCAATATGCATTTAAACCAGAGGTGCTCAGAATGCAAAAATTTTATCCCGCGGGAGAGGGATTAAAATTGCGGTAGTATATTTGTAATTCACACGAATAGATGTGTACCTTCGTGAGTTGCTAGTTTGGTTCTTGCTTTAATGCGACTTCGATGCAGCAAAGCAATCATTCAGCGCTCAGCAGCCGCCTCTGCCTACGCACACAATTTTTGATATATTGCCGATCCGTCTTTGTTAATTTGAAGAATTGTAGCGAGCTATATGTTGAAAACAAATAAACTCAATTATAAGTTTTAAACGATGCTTCTTTATTTCCAGTATATAGTATAA
Source organism: Hirtodrosophila duncani (assembly GCA_037043425.1). Classification (NCBI taxonomy): domain Eukaryota; kingdom Metazoa; phylum Arthropoda; class Insecta; order Diptera; family Drosophilidae; genus Hirtodrosophila; species Hirtodrosophila duncani. The sequence goes on along the minus strand of JBAMBM010000402.1, from coordinate 219,292 downwards.
ATTAATATATACGGTCTTAGAAACTAAAAATTGACATTCAATGTATCGATAGAGTGAGCTCCTGTCGATACATTGAATACTGTTTAATTATTTGTAATTATTATTACTTTGGCGGTTTTTAAATTTGAACTGACAAAAATTATCGACCACGATCTATAAAAAAAAAACACCTATTAGTTCTCTTACATTACTTAACCGCGGCTTCAGTCTAGCCGGTTCCAAAACACTACGATATTGCAGTTGTGTCAACTGATAATTGTCTATGTCTATGATCTCATAACGATCGTTTTCAAACACGCTATTGACCTTGTATTTAGGTGGAAACTTTTTATTAACTCCTGCTGTGGTGTCAAAATTGCGAATAGCTACATAATAACCTCCTCAATAGTTGCTGGGAGGCTTATGTTTTCTAACACACATTCGCTCGTTCTTCAGTTGTGAATCTTGGATACCCGCTTGTCTTCTCGTAGACTCGAAGTCTCTCTGCTCTGCGTGAATTTCTAGGTATTCCGAAAGCTCATCGATAATAGGTCCTTTTTGGACAACTCCAAATAATAACATAGTAGGTGTACTCTGTGTACTACTATGGACTGAATAATGGCATAGCCTTCCCTACTTGTTGAATAATTTATACCAATCCGCCTGCTGAAGGGGGTCTGATAACTTGCCCAACCTAGGCGAGAGTAACCTATTCGCACGCTCTACCTGACCATTCGGTTGTGGCTTCCCCACTACTGCAAGGAGCTTATACTTGTTCGAGCTTATACTTGTAAGCGGCCTAGGTTTTGGTATACTTATTAAAGTCCGATTATGTATAGTCTTCGGAACTGAATGTAAAATACAAGGCAAACAGTTCCTAATAAATCTCTCTACTTTACTGCGAATATTCGGGAACCAATATAATTTAATTATGTCTTTAACCAACCCACTTGTCTTCTGCTAAATGACCCAGTTTCTAATGTGACAATATAATCAGTTGCTGGCGCATACAAACATAATTTATCTGACTTTATACACAACTCCATCAATTAGTTGGAAACCATTTACATTTAGATTTGCTCAGTCTGCAGAATCAACTCGACATCTGCGGGGGTTGCTATTACAACTCCAAGAAATTGCGCCTACTGCGCCAAGGAATCTTTAAACGATTTTAATTCTTTTGGTCTTATCTCTTACTGTTCTGTATATCTTTCACTTTCTAGGTCTTTGTCATCCTATCCTCGGGGCACTTTACTTCCGCTTATTGCCTTAAAGTTTTCCCCTCTAAGAACGTCCTCATCACTATGGACATCTTCAGCTTCAATAACTCTACGGTCATCTCTACAGCCTTCATCAGCTCTACAGTTTCTCTACGTCCTTCATCAGCTCCACGGTGGTCATCAGTTCTACGGTTATCGTCAGCTCTACAGTTGTATCTACGGATGTCTCTAGGGCTATCATCCGCTCTACGGCAGTCTCTGCGGGTGTCTCTAGGGTCAACACCTTTTATACGGTTGTCTCCACGGATGTGTCTAGGGCTATCATCAGCTCTACGGTTGTCTCTACGGATGTCTCTAGGACTATCATCAGCTCTACGGTAGTCTCTGCGGGTGTCTCTAGGGTCAACACAATTTATACGGTTGTCTCCACGGATGTGTCTAGGGCTATTATCAGCTCTACGGTTGTCTCTACGGATGTCTCAAGGACTATCATCTTCTCTACGGTTGTCACTAGGGTTGTCTCTCGGGTTATTATCATCTCTACGGATGTCTCTAGGCCTATCATCCGATCTACTGATGTCTCTAGGGTTATCGTCATCTCTACGGTTGTCTCTATGTATGTCTCCAAGATCATCACCATGTCTACGGTTATCTCTACATCCGTAGAGACATCCTTCTCAAGGGTTATCGTCACCTCTACGGTTGTCGATACTTTTATCTGTAATGCCATCACTATATCTATCATGACAGGCAAAGCTATTTTCATCTCAACAGTTATCGCTATTTTTGTATTCTGCGCAATTTCCTATCAAGTCATCTGTCTACTTAGGTCATCGACGTGTGACATGCTCTAAACTCAGTTGTGTAGGAGTAGTTCTCTAACTCAAGTGACATCCGGGCTATCCTAGGGTTGATAGCTTTTCGACTATGTGTCTCCACTAATGAATTACAATCCGTTACTATTTCAAAAGCTCTGTGCTCGAGGTACACTCTAAATCTTCGCCCCGTGTAATGGTAGGAGTTTCAAATTCAATGCTGTGGCAAGAGGGACTCGACTGCTGTTGTTTTACCAGAATAGAACAGCACAGGATGCATTTTACCATAATCCTGCCGCTGGATTAGTATGGCCCCATATCCATGTGAACTAGAGGCAGTATGCAACTTCGTCTCTCTCTCTCTCTCTCTCTGGGGTAAATATAGCTAACTCCGGGGGATTTGCTAATGCACTTCTTAATGTGATAAATGCTTCCAATTGCTCTTCATTGAACGGGAACAGACCACCTTGTTTCAATAGTTTATTTATGCTTTTAGATCTTCTAAGTGAGAATTACACCCCGTCGGTCAACCTTGTTTCCGAGAAACTCACATTCTTTCTTGAGAACCATACGCTTTTTAAAGTTAATATCTAGCCACCATTATGTCATCGATATATGTAGAACAACTTATTAATGTAGATAAAGTTAAGGAGTTTGTTATACTTAGAACACAGAACACAAAATGGTGCATGCAAGACATAGTTTGAGTTACAATGCTGAAGATAGGTAGAGCGTAGTTTTCAGTAGTTCTACGAGGGACAAAAAAATCATTTGGCTCATAAATGTAGAATAGTATATTTCACCATTAATCAGCTTATGTATAAAGATAACATTATGCATGAATCTACCCTTTTCTGAGGAGGGGAGGTTGAATCAACGAAGCCTACTTCAATAGGAAAGCAGGTGGCTATTTGGATCCCAGTTTGAGCCGCGGAAACCAAATAACAAAAATTTTCTTTTGAACAGATCCAATGCGGTCCTTATGATCTGAGGACACCAGACACACGATGGGTACTTTAAAATAGGTCAGACCAGAGAACTATACAGAACGTTAATTGTAAAAGGGTCATTGAATTCTTTTGATAATAAAATCTAGAACACCTAATAGAGATATGAAGATCAAATTTAAATTAACGGTCAAAAAACACCCAATTCATCAACAGTGTCGATCCGATCAAGGGCCATATCGTTAAAAAGGTACGATAGAGGTGTGAAGCGGTGTGCTACGACAAAACGACATAACTTTGCATTTAGAACAGTTGAAATTAAGTAAGTTGACCTGACATCACGATTAAAAAGCATCAAGGTAATTTTGCAGCCCAAAGTGGGAGGAAGAATCATTGAAGGACAAGCTAAGTTTAACGTCGTCGGCATACACGATAATGGGATAGTGCCTGAGGCAGTTCGTTTATAAATAAGGTGAAGAGAAGGGGACAGAAGTGGCCACCCTTCTGTACCCTTATGTAACATAAAGAGGTTTAAGTAAATAATATTTAAAAATAACTGTGAGGATCCAACTTATATTCATAAGTAAACAGTGATATACCGAATAAAATTCTTTGCTGAAGTCAGTGTAAATGACATCAGTTTGCATTTTATTTTTAAATCCTTGCATTGCAAATGAAGAAAATCCCTGTAAATTAGTGGTAATAAGCCTACGCTGCATAAAACCATGCTGAGCAGACGATTTTATATTGAACCACAAGAATGTTACAACTGTGAAGTTAAGATTTTTTCAAAAAGAGGTTTTCGTGTTGAATTAAGAAATTTATAAAATTATTTTGGGTCCTGAGAAAATTCTACTCTGCAAATATGCAAATATGCGTTATAGCACTCAGAATTAACGACAGTAAAACCTTATAACAGCAATATACCGCGAATAGGACAAGGAGCTTACCGAGATCTTGAACTTCCTAATGAATGCCGAGTAAACCAAGGAGCCTTATTAACCCTAACAGGATTACTGAGCGGAGCAAAATCCTTAAAGATGGAATGAAAAATATTTTAGAAAAATTCTACAGCACTGTCCATATCTGAACAAGTGTACAAGTATGCCCAGTCTGATTGAAGGATGACATGTTAAGGCTAACAAATCAGCCTTTCTAAATGAATATGTTCTAGCTGACAAGTTGGAAGATACAGGAATAGGAATATCCATCGTAACGTGTAATGATAGGTATAGATAGATAGAGATCAATGAAATGGAAGGGTCAGAAGAAAATACCAAATCAAAGTTGGCGATTCAAAGAGTTTATTACAAAATGAACTTGAGATAGTTACAATTTATGTAGGCCGTCAACAAATTTGTGTTGTCTTGAAGGTATCAGAGTCGAGAGCAGAATACCATGAGATATAACTGACGTTAAAATGACCAAAGACAACCAATTGATCTCTGTCAGAAAGTATTGACGCGACTGTCTGGATAGATTAAGATGGTCCATGTAAATTTGGGAACGTGGAGGAATGTAAAAAGCAGGAAAATTAAGCGGGTTTTAATAAAATAACAGTACATTAATCATACCCGCTCAGCAAAAAAAAAAAAAAAACAAAAATAATGATAGCAATAATAATAATAATTAATACTATTTGTAATAATGTAATTACTTTTAATAATAATTAAGTGTATATATAAAATGTATGATTAAAATATTAAATATATGTGTCTATTAATGTTAATTTCATTATAAAACACTTATAATTTCAATGCAGCTTTTAATGAACATTTTGAGAAGCTAATAAAACTTTTTGGTATTCAAATACCTACCTAGTTTTTTTTAACTTGATAGCTTTTCATATGTATTACTTTGACAAATTAAAATTTAGTTTATATTATTTGCATATACAAAAGAATACTATTATTATTGAAATGTTATTAAATAAACTATATTAAAAACCAAGTAGAATGCTATAGTCGATATTCCGACTATTAGATACTCGTACTCAGCCAAATTTGGAAATTCTAGCTCTCAAGCAAATCAATAGACGATGAAATAGTTTGGCACGTTCTGCCGCTACGATGCCGACGCCGCTATTGTGCCAATGTATTTCTTTGTTTTTGGTACAAGCGCTCTCGTATCAGAGCGCAGCAACAGCAACTTTCTTGATATATATATTGTCATTGGGACGTAGGGATGTAACTAAGGCAGAGCTAGTAAGCTCAGCGTTTCCATGGCGACTTAGAAAGAATTTTGAATATGCTGACGATCCTTTTAGTCCAAATACCATTTTAATACATATTGATCCCAGCTAGGAAAACTCACATAACAAATTTTTCTGCGGTAAAACTTTTTAAACAAATCTTAATATCTGGTATTTATTTATTAGTTTTTTTTTCAGAGGTGCTTGCTCAACAGCCGAGTGAATGTGAAAGTGGGCCTCATAAAATATATAAATCGAAATTTTACTTGAAAAACAAACATTTGGTGTAAGAATGTAAGTACAAATAATAAAGTAAGAATGCTAAAGTTGATGTTCTGAGTATGTATAAAATGCTCTTATGTACCTCAATAAACTTTTTATAACCTTTACGTCCGTTCACATAATTTGATCACGATCGGTCAGCTATATGATATAGAAGCTTACTAGATACAGGATATTATACTGTCGCGCAAGCTCGGTAGTAGCATTCTTATTTGTTTTGCTTTCATTCGATAAGAAAAACATTACCATAAAGTGTTAGAAGTAACTTTCGAATTCGAAGTATATTTTCATCATATTCAGCGAATTTTGCAACACAAAGCCCTCAGAAGCCTTAAAAGCTACGGAGCTGAAATTCAGTTTGTATTTATTTAAGGACTTCCCACGCCTACTGGTCTGATCTGATAAAGATCGGACATATAGCTACCATATAAGCGATTGTTCCGGAATGAACACTTGAGAACAAAACTTTTCTGTTTTTCATCCAAATCAAACGAAATTCCATTTGATGAGGCCCCAAGTCCGACGGCCTGATCTGATTAAGATCGAACAGCAATATCATATAGTTACCATATAACCGATAGTTCCGGAATGAACACTTAGTAGCATAACTTTTTTTGTTCAAATTCAAACCGAATTCGGTTTGTATCTATCTGATCAACATCGGACAGTCATATCACATAGCTACCATATATCAGATTGTTCCGGAATTCGTTTAAGGATGCCCCACGTCTGGTGGTCTGATATTATCAAGATCGGGCAACTGTATCATATAGCTACCATATGACCGATTGTTCCGCAATTAACACTTAGTAGCATAACTTCGTTTGTTTCCCTTGTAGCCCCACGCGCACCGACCAGATTTGATCTAGATCGGTTATATATTTCAATGTGAATGGTATATATGCTCCTTTTTATATGTTTTATAATGGATCTGAGCCCAAGTCAAGCACGCTACGTCAAACACACCACATTTTGTTTAATACATACATATGTACACTGTTGGCCAACCAGGGAAAGTTATAATAATATTAACGAAACGAGAGCAACTTCGTTATTGAAAAATTACATTTTAAGAGTATTATTTTATTTAATTCGTGTATATGCTTTTTGTTTTTTTGTTAAAAATTTGTATATTTAATGTAAGTATTCTGCTACCTTTAGTGGCAACTTAATCTAGTTTTAAAATTAAGGGAAAGAACAATTGATCACAGGTGATACATATATAGAATTTATATTGGCAAATGTATATTATTTAGAGTATTTACAAAGGATCCAATGGATGGCACCTTTTGAGTCTTCTCTTGGTTTAGTAGTTAGTCGTCTGGCTAGTGCGTTATGGTGACCACCAAGGCGTTGCAGGTAATTCGATGCGTGTAGTTGCATTATATCGCCCACTTTAGAGACCTATAGATCTGTTCGATATCTCTATTTCCAAGGTACCATTGCAACGCAATTCGCCTTAGGATTTTGGATTGAGCATTTTTTTTAAATTTGATTTTGCCGCAATTCCGTAAATTTGTAGTGCATTTTTCCATATGGGACTTAGAATGGATTTGTAAATGGTGACTTAGCTGTACAATGATAGCTTATTTCTTATAGCCAGTAACGCCATCTTTCCAGCCTTTGCCATTAGCGGTTGCCGAACCATTGTTGTGTGAGCTCGGAAATTTAGTTCCCTGTCCAGTAGGACGCCTAAATATTTGTGAGAGCTCTAGTGCGTAAGGATGGAGCCCAGCTTCGTAATGCCACTGCACAACAATGTCCTTGTAGAAAGGTAACATTTGCGCATTTGCTGCTGTTGGCGCCTATATTCCATTTCACAGCCGAGTCCTCCAAACTGCGCACGTATTGGTGGAAGGCTAGTATAAAGATTGGACTTCTGGTCAACACAGCAGTGTCATCCGCATCGTCCTTATCTATTCAAGTTATAACGCTTTAGGTAGGCATTTCGGCTGTAAATAGGGTGTATAGCGTAGAACCAAGCCAAGAACACTGCCTTGAGGGATTGCGCAGATTGGGCGCTTCGAGGATTTTGCTCCATCGATAACAACTCTGAAGCTTCTGTCCTTAAGAAAGCTACTTACAAGCTGGAATAGCTGGGGCCACTTGCAGCCCACACCCTCATCCTATCCCCACTCCCTCCGCTTAGGGTGTCCAGACCACTGGCTGGGACTATATAACCAGCGCACACCTAGTTTATTTTATATGCGCTTTGGTACTAACAATGTACTAACAACTTAAATTATAGTTTATTATTATATATAGGATAGCGCTCTCTACTTTCTACTGCGTCTCATTCGCACCAAGGACATTCATCCGTTTGGTCATGTCCAAAACGTTTAAAGTAGCTCCGAAAGCAACCATGCCCAAAAAGGAGCTACGTTAGATGGAAATTGCCTTCACCGTGTTTCCGACTTACCTACTTTGCCAAGTTTGGGATAAGTTGATGTGATCATCGCTCTTTAGATGACCGGTCCCAACGTTCCTGTCACCTTGTGATGCTCTGCTGTCTCAGTGAGTGAGTTCCGGCTACAGCATGAATCTGTTTCTTGACTGGAAGGATCCCTATCAGGACTAGAGCTGTCTCGTCCGAAATGTGCATGCTTGTACATTTGTCCAAACTTTGTCCTATTATCGCACATAAAATATGTATGAAAATCTCAGTCTTACCTTAATCTTATGTCCACACTCTTTTATTAAACAAGTTCTCAAATTTTCATTAATATCGAACATCATGCAAGCATGCTTTCCGAGACCCAACTCAAATGTTTTCGTCAGTGTTTGATTAGCTTGCAACTTTTAAATATTCTTGAAGCTTCTATTTAAATTTTTCTAATAAAGTAAAACAAAACTAGACAGTGAAAGCAGTTTTCTTGTTCACTTTACTACCCATCCAAATTCTTCAGAGCGTGTATGCGATCACTTGGAACTGCAACCATAATTTGTACATTCAAAAAATAAAAACAGAATCACCAGTTTTTGTTCGAGTGCCTCACATTCTCACTTGCTCGGGTTTTCAAATACACTGACAATGCATTGTCGACTATCGCTCTAGAGCAGGGACGGACATACACATACTATTGCAAAAATCCAAAGCTGCATGCGTTATGGAGCGCGCGAAGCGTCAGTTTTTTTTTTTTATTTTTAAAAAGTTATATCATTATCTTTATATACAATCTGTCCTATTATGTGGACAATCAGTATATTGTATGGCGTTTTTACATTGGCAATTACAGTACATTAACTTGTGTCGAGGACACAGCTTGGACGAGGACGAGCACAAACAATCACAACACATACATATATATATACAACACGGAACACCCAGCCCAAGCGCGGGGATCAATCCCGCGACCGCTGTTGATCTCCTGACGTCAAAAGTTTAAGCCTTAGACGCCAGCGCCAACACCAGCGGCCGAAGCGTCAGTGACGATATAGAGCAGAATTAAAGCACAGCACGACTTACAAGTTTATGCAAAGTGTGCTAAATTCGCTGTCGACGTTTATTTGTTGTTATCCCGCGGGGTAGGTTTTCAATTTGGCCACCTCAACTCTAAAAAATACATAATGGGAAAAATATACATATATTATAAAAGCAAAACAAAAGAACAGACAATTACAGCGCAGTAACATTATGCATAGATTTTATAAATACGATAACTACTAATTGGTAAATTGGAATATTGCCATTTTATATCATTTTCGTTTCATATTTATGGCTTCGTTGTTTTTAATGAAATTATAAACAAAGTTTTCAGCATTGAATAGCACGAAAATAAACTAAATAACTCAAATTATTTAGTAATTTCGCTCAATGCTTGTAAAAATTATCTACGTAACATAATTACATATATAAAATTATAATTGTATTTTTCGTCATGTATTTCTAGCGTTTTATTGGCATCTATAAATCGATAATAATATTTCAAGAGATCTTTGTCTTAATATATCGTACATAACTATCGCGTGTATACATTCATTATTCATGCATTCATTCGTTATTACACGGTTCTTTTTTTTTAAGTTGAATATGATATTAAAGTAGCATTGGAAGATTCCAAAATGTAAATAATAATAATAGCTGGGTTAAGAATGGTATTACATTGATAGTTTAATAATAGTATGAATTTAAGGATCATTACATTAGGATAAATTAGCAAACCTTATTATAACTTTCTGAGTTTCTACTTTTTACTTAAGTTATCTTTGAGGTTGTTATACTATTCACAAAATTGTATATTAATTTTATTAATTGTATAACCGATTGTTCCGAAATGACTGTGTTCATATATTTTCTGGTTTTCCTAAATCAAAACGAATTCTTGTATCCAATGAACGCAGACTAGATTTGATCTAAACATAATTAAAAATTCGAAGGAGATTAAAAGTACGAATCAACAATAGATAGAATCATCAGCACTGCAAAAAACCTCGGTATTCCGCACACACTTTATCCCCGAAACCCCATAATACATACAAAAATACCAGCAACTCCGACTACTAGCCATCCATCACCCGAAACACCCTCACCCAAAATTCAAAATCATTTGTATTCCCGACCATGTAGGCATCGGGGGTAATGAATTAACTGACAGCGCCGCAAAATTGCAACCAAGTCCCCACTCATCCTTACACCAAATTACAACTTCCAGGACATAAAAAATATATCTAAAAAACACTCAGTACAGAAACTAAAAATAATCTGCACAACTCATCCCATTGGTATCAATCTATTCATCTAAATATGACCAACACCGCAAACAACGTACGACCAAATATTTAAAAATAAAGACCCCCTACAATTGTTATCCCAACCCACACCAAGGAATGCTACAATTATTTTAAAGTTCTTTAGACAAACAAATATAAATAAAATCTAGACATAACAAAGAGTCGAAGGCCTCAGCAGCCAGTACTCTATAATTAAGTTAATAGTTGTAATTTAATATTATAAGTTAACTGTATATAAATAAATTAATATTTCTTTCAACATTCGCTTTTACATTGTTGTTTGGACCAATTACATTTTCGGGTACAAAAATTTCGATTGATTAATGACTTCCCCATTCGATTTATCCACGATTTGTAAATTATTGTCTGTTGGGTATGTTACAGGTAAAATGATTTTCTCTTTGACCATATCTGTTAATTTCTTTTCCAAAGGCTCAAAAAGGGTTCCCTTTCTATAATGTAGTACTGGTTCTGCCTCCTGTTTTAGGATGATAGACTCTTTAGAAGTATACTTTCCTAAGCCGTCAAACTTAAGCTGTTCCATGAAGGTTCTTTGGTTTTTTGGCAAACTGCTGATTAAATCAACATTCAGGCATTTAATAAACCCAAAATCAATTGAGCTTTTATGTCTCATTTTCGGGTTTCGTCCATTATCCACTACTAACAAGTAAGAACGCTAAAACAAAAGCAACTATTGACCAGGTTAAGTTTTCGTACAATGTAAAATCCACTCTTTAATCTGCTTTCATATCCATTTTGATGGAATTATCAAGTAGTTTATTTCACGTGTGTTACGACCACTTCTGAACTGAAAGGTGGAGTGGTGGTCCCCCAAATTAATGAACGACTTTAATTTTCTGAAGCGCAATTAAGGCTGATCTGAGTTTCTGTTTTATTCTTGCTTAAAGCTAATATTGGGGTAAGTACGAGAGCGCTCTCATTTACAGAATAATATAGAGGGAGCTTGAGAGTGGCTTCAATGCTTTCCGACAGAGACCAACTATTGAGTTTTGGTAATATTAATAGTACTATTTTGTGGTCTGTATCTGATTATGTCAGGTAAATAGCAGCACGAGTTTATTGACGGCCTACAAGAATCGCCTTTAACTAATGTTAATTTTCTAACAAACTCATTAAATCGGCTGCTCGATTTGATCTTCGTTTCTGACGCTTCTGTTGTATATGTTTCTAGAGATTGTCCGCTTTTGCATCCTGAAGAGCCATTCCAACCTACATTTAATATACAACTCTTCAAATCGACTGGTCCTCTGTACTCTTGTACGTTTTCTACAAAAATCTTCATTAACTTTTTAATGCTTTCGTTCCTCTTGATAGTCCAGTAATGCCGACTAGACTAGTTGCTCGATTTAAGTTCTCTTTGCTTAATACTGAATGCTTTTTGCATTGTCCCAAAGGATCCTAAGCAATTTTATAATTGTGTTAATTCCAAACATACATCATCTATACTGCCTTCTTCACTATCATATATAAATTGTAAAGCAAAAATTGATCAAGCTATTCCAAATACATTTGCTGAATTTTTCCAGACAACTTATTATTCTCTTAAGTATTAATCCGATCAGGTCTACCATTATTACACGCAAAGGTTTAATAATCCACCGTTGCTTAAGGAACTTAAATCTATTAAGCATAACTTCTCTCCAGACAGGATGGTGTTCCTGGATGCATTCTTAGATATTGTGCGGATGCTTTGTGCAAGCTAATCTTTAAGCTCTTCGATCTATCTCTGAATTTTTCATTTTTTCCTGGAAGAACTCATTTATCATTTCTCTCCCAAAAACAAGGAAGGGAGGAAGACTGATGCCCAATACTATAGAGGCATTTCCAAGCTTTCTGTCAATGATAAACTCTTCAAAAAAATGATAGCCTCCCAGTTACAACATTCCCGTAGTTCCATCATTTCATCTTCTCAGCATTTGCTTATGGAGTAAAAATCAAAAACCTCTAATCTGCTTAAATTTATATTTACACATTTACACTTTGTGAATTACAGTCTGCTGCTGCATAAGCTGGACCTACTTGGTTTTTAAAAAACTCTTTCTCTACACTTCTTGGGGTTACATCAGGGCTACCGCAGGATAGCCACCGATGTCCCATTCTTTTCACATTATTTATCACTGATTTGCCACAGGTACTTACCTATTCTCGAGTACTAATGCACGCAGACGACGTTAAGCTTTGCTTTCCTTTAAGTCCCAGTTAAGGCTGCAAGATGACCTTAATGATTTTCTATCGTGGTGTGAAGTCAACTTGTTAGATCTTAACTGTTTAAAATGCAAAGTGATGTCTCTCTGCCGAAGTAAGCCGCTTCAAACATCGTATCTTCTTAACGATATGCCGCTTGATCCCATTGATATCGTAGATGACTTAGATGTTATTTAAGACACTAAACTGAAGTTTGATTTACACATTTCTATTACCGTCAATAAAGCTGTGTGTGTCCTAGTGTTGGCTTTTACGAATAACCCTTATACGAATAAATTACTATATTCTTATCTATCTTCAGCATTGTAATTCAAACTATGCTTGAATAACCTCTTGGTGTACTTTGTTCGCTTGACGTGCTGTTATAATAAGAAACAAAAAAGGAATCCTACCGTCGGCTTGCCGAATCTTATATACCATTCACATTGTAAATATATAACCGATCTAAATCAAATCTGTGTGATTTGGATGAAAAAATAAAAAGTTATGTTCCTAAGTGCTCACTCCCGATTTATCGGTTATATAGCAACTATATGATACAGTTGTCCGATCTTGATCAGATCAGTCCAGCAGGCGTGAGGCCTCCTCAAATGGATGCAAAGCAGCTGAAACCGACCTGCGTACATTTAAGCAACACAAAAGATGGTGTTAAGGGAATCCTCACTGGCTTTCGGATATTGAATAATTATTTCGCTACACAATCAAATTTCAATTCTTTGGAAGGGAATTGCCAAAACCGAAAGATGCTGATTTGGCTATGTCTAATCTGCAGGTAATCTACGGTGGCCTACTACAGTGCTGAAATCTTCTCTAATTCCATCGCTTTTTCTTGCCTACCAAACTGTAATAGGCTTTACATCTAAACTTCCTAAGCTTTATACTGATACCTATGGTACAAGTGTATATTAAGCTTGTGAAATTTATCTAACAGGCAGAGAGAAGCTTTTCGGACCTCATAAAAGGAATAAATTTCTGATCAGCACGACAATTCGAGTCGATCTAGCTATGTTCGTCTGGCCGTCCAGATGTATGGAAATCTAGATCTCGGAAACTACGAGAGATAGAAACTTCAAATTTAAATTTTCATTTGCCATAAATATATACCCAGATCGTTTATTTTATTTTTTGCCACGCCCGCTTTTATGGTGGCCACCATAAACACTACTGCCCATTTTAGTGTTTTTATTGCATAGCTTTTTTGTTTTTCATTAGAATTGAGCCAAGTGGGGATTATGTGTCTTAAAAGTAACTATCTTTATGTCGTTTTTTTGCAGGGTGCAGGTGCAGGGTATTTGCATGTCGAGAAAGCTCGACTGTTGCGTTCTTGCTTGTTTTTCATAAAAACGATAGGTTTGATCCTTATGGACTATGTTAATGCAATCAAGTCGGTCGCTTTAATGCTTCCTGACAGCTGTGGGGACTTCTAAAACAGTGATAAATCGCAGTCATCTCCGATCGACTCTGCCAGTTCGATACTTTCAAGAAAACATGAGTTCATTGACGGCCTACTTTAACTGTCCTTTTCACAAGCTAATTTTGTAGCAAACTCATTGAATTGTTTACTTGATTTGATAATTGTTGTCTCAAAAGTTATTTCACTGTTGTTTCCTGACGATCCATTAAATCCTTCATTACACGTTATTATGGATAATGCCATTTCTGCAGTACCCCAATCTTCTAACTTGTCTTCCAGAACCTATTTATTTAAAAATTCTGATTTCATTAGCCCTAACGACTGCAAGCCAACTGGTATTACTTGTTCACTTATGCGGGTATGCACTGTGCGGCAGATTTTTTGTATATAACTCTTCATTCCTTTTTAATGATTTTGTTTCGCTCATTAGTTTGATTAAGTTCAATAAGCCACCATGGCTTACGCCACAGTTATTTTACTTATAAAATATTAAATCTTGACTATTAAAGAAGCTTAGGAACCCAGAAAAGTCCCGTCACTTCTCGTGCTTTATAACTGCTCGTTCAAAGTTCACTGTTATTATTTCTAAGTATTATAAAGACCCTTTCTTACATAAACATTAAAGCAAAGACAGATCAAGACATTATCGATTTGTTTGCAGAGTTTTTCAGACAACTTAAGTGTGGATCTTATCAGATCAGATTTGAGACAGTTGTCGTCGCGTTTGGTCGAACCTTGGTTTTTAGCATTATTGTTGCAAGGCGGGGAATTAATTTTTAAAACCTAAGTTTCTAGTGAACTCAACTTACTACCTTCGAAATAACATATGTTTAAATTTACTCAGACAGTGACTTTTGTTTATTACGGCTTTACAACCTATAATACATTATGCATATAAATTAGCTTTGGCCGAAGCTATTGTGCATTTAAATTTTTTCTTTTTAATTTATTTCCTCTTTGAGCTCTCTTTTGTGTTATTGTGCATTACGCTCTATGCTTGTGGTATATGCTCTTTGCTAACTTACGCGGTTTCTAGTCAAACTAACGGTGCTTGCATTCTTGCTTTGGTAAACTGCTGTTGTATGGAATAACTCCCGATAATTACAATTTGAGTCTGAGATTTTCGGAAAATGTCATTGGTTGTAAATTTACTCGCGAGTAATTACAGTATCTTAAAACACTTTTCGGTCAAACTCAATTTATTTTTATTTTATCCGTAATTTACACTATGGCACAACAGTAAAATTACTCCCCGCCGAACGTCGACTTATTGAGTCAGACAGAGTCATCTATTGTTTCAAACAGTATCAGTGGGCTTCAAAGCCCTCCAAGCTAAGTTTTATGAAACCGATGGTTATTTTGCTAACCAGAAACTGCTAACTAATAATGAATTGAATGTTTCAGTTTCCCACGCAGAAGGGAATCAGCATAGTGCATATGCTGATCTTGCTTCATATGATGCTGCGACGCTGTAATTACCGTCATATGCGTCTGTTTTAGCTACTGAAGGGGCCAACATGTCTCCGGATTCTGCAGAAAATATCGAGCTGCTTCTGATACTGCGGCTGCTGATGCTGCCGCCACTGATGATGCTGCCGCTATTGAGGAAACCATCGCTATTGTACCAGACGCTAATGTTTCTAACACCCTACTCACTGTAGTTGCATCTGCTGCACCGAATCTCATATCGGTTGCCTTCTACCCTTTTCGAACATGCGTTTCAATCCGCAATCCCCACTGTCTGAAACTCTGGCCACCGGAGTGCTGTGAGTTGGGCCATAGCAATTAAAAGAAGACCTATTGTGTCGGAGTTTGACAAATTGCATAAATTCAATGTATTCTTTTGTTTTTTACTTTAGTTTTTAGCATTGGCAGACCATTGGCGATAATTATATAAATAATTAAATAAAAAATAAATATCGTTATAAATTACAAATTTCTTACAACATCCATCGTTTCTCCTCCTCTTCTAATTACTGAAAGCTCACTGCTTAATGAAGTTAAGTCCATTAAGCCTAACTTTTTCCTTCTCTCTGATGGCGTATCAGGGTGTATTGTGAGATTCTGTGCTGATGCAAGCCACTTTGGAGGGTTTTTTTGATTTATCATTAAATTCTTGATGTTTCCCTTCTTTGAGGAAGGAGTCGCTTATTATGAATCTAAACACAAAACGGGGCAAGATCGATGCCCACAACTGCAGAGATATATTAAAACTGTCTGCTATTCCTAAACTTTTTGAAAAAATCTTGACTTCATAATTACAACGTGGTTCAATAATTTCATCTTCTCAGCATGGGACTATGAAGCGTATTTCTTACACCACTAATCTGTTAGAATTTAAGAATAGAATGCAAATCACCTTCATTTATACTGACTTCTGAAAATCACTCTTTATTTATGCACATTATTTACTTGGCCTCCCATCCTATCTTCTTAAGTTCTTTTAAAAATTATTTTTCTAAGCCGCTTAGGTTTACATTAGGGGTACCGCAGGGTAACCAGCTCGGTCCCCTTCTCTTCACCTCAGGTACTACCCCATTCTCGTGTTAAGCTTTGCTTGTAAACGAAAAGTTATGTTGTCTTGTCGCAGTATACCGCTTCAGCCATCGTACCTTCTTAATGATCGGATCGGCACTGTAGACGCCTTGGGTATTTTTTAAGAACCTAAATTGAAATTCGATTTTCACATTTCAATTACCAATAAAGACATGGATGTTCTTGGTTTTATAAAGTGACTAAATTACTGTACTTTTCTCTTGTCAGACATCAAAATCTGATATTCATGGGACTGAAATGGCGACAACTTCAAATCAATCTTCAACTTGGCTTGGTCTACTGCCATCGTCCTTGCCGACCTGACAAATGCACATCACCTGCTCCTCCTTTAGAAGCATCACAGTGGATTGTGAACGGTCTCTTAAAATCCAGTGTCATCAGCATCGGCGCTGATACTAACCTCTCCTTGCTCTCCTGCTTCGAACACTATTCCACCCGCATCTGTCATCTCAAAGTTTTTAATCATGTCCTTAGTTAAACTGTCATACAGTGAGGTGGTCAAAATTGCATAATTCTGGAGGAACCTGCGGTACCATGCGGTCATTTCTAATAAGCTTTTCAACTGCTTTTGTTTCGGAAACTATTTCGCTGCTTTGATTTTAGCCTCATCCATTTTGATACATCCTCCGATTACTACATATCAAAGATATTTAACCTGCTGGTAGGAAACTAGCTTTTTTCTACGTTGACATCTAGGCCCGAACTCCTTAAACTTTGGCGAACAGATCAACAGATCGTCTAGGTATACAATTCAATTCTGCTCAATTCTGCTGAACTGATATAATGTCCGTACTGGAACTGTAAATATAATAATTATGTATGAAACAAATTTATATAAAATTATAATTTCGCTTTCGTCCATGTATTTCTAGCGTTGTATCTTAAGAGTTTCTTTTATCGTCATCGATATTAATATTTCAAGATATCTTAGTCTTAATATATCCTACATAACTATCGCGTTCATTTTGCCGAAATTATTACAGTGAATGTCCTTTTCTCGACTCCAAATTGATTTAACAAAAAGCAACCTTTAAATCTGTGACCGAGATGAAGTGCGTATCCTGCAGACGGCTAACAATCCCATCGTATGCTCGTTAGCGGCCAATACTCTGCTTCATGACGTTCTCCCCTCACGATCGCACTTCCCTATCTAACGCTACTAACGCTGCCATTTTGCCAGACAGTGCCAAACCCCTTCCCGAATTCTATGCCGAAATAAAATGGGTTTTGCAATGCTCGCACGACCGAGAAGTCCTGGAAGTCACTCCATTCCAAACTACTGGCAACGATATCTCCCCTTGAGCTTGGGTCTCGCCACCATCGGCCACATTTGCTCGTTCCGGTGTTAACGATTTTCCAAAAAGTCACCGCAACTTTTTCCTATGCAATTTGCATCGGGTCCAACAAGGTAAGTGATGCCACCACTTAGCATCTGCATTTGCCGCTTCTGCTGGATTTTCTTATGCTTTCTTTTCCTATCTTCTTCCCCTTTATATTCGGTGTCTGCTTGAAGATCTGTGCTGCTGGCTCTACTGATCGTGGTTATGGGGTGGCCCGGTATGGCCAAGAGTCAATATTCCGAAAATTATTCCCACTGCTCGTGGACGCTGTTTTTTTTTTCAAAAAGACTCAAAAACTGTCGAATAGGAATCCGCTTTGCTGCAGGCAAAGCATTTGGCCTTGTGAAACATGGTCTTGCGCGCTGCTGTATTACTGCTAGTGGCTTGCTTCCTCTAAACTAAGCTGGGCATACCATACGTTAAGGACGGGTAAACATGAAGTAGTGATGAACAAAGTGCCTCTCCTGGTGCTGTCTTGCGAACTGGTCTTCAATTTCCGTCACCTTATATACCTGCCAATGTATTTCGGGGCTCCGCTTTAGCGCGTCTACCTTAAAACTGAGTTGCTGGGCAGCAGTCTTGCTGGGAGTCTACATACCAAATTGGGTCTCTCTAGCTCTTACAGTCTTCGATGTCCAGGTGTTCATACGGACGGACGGGCAGACAGACAGACGGATAGACGGACAGACGGACAAATAGACAGACGGACATGGATAGATCGACTCTGATGTTGATGCTGATCAACTTTTTCGGGTTCTAGACGCTTTTTTCTGCCTGTTGCATACTTTTGCACGAATACAATATACTCGTTTACTTTACTAACTCGGCAAGCCGAAGCTTATATACAATTCACATTCTAAATATTTAACCGATCTAGATCAAATCTGGTCGGCGGGCGTGCGGCTACAGTTAATACAAGGGATACAAACCGAATTTGGATTGATTTGATTTATATTAAAAACAAAAAAAATAAACTCATTCCGGAACAAACTGTCACATGGGAGCTAAATAATATAGTTTTCCGATCTTGACCAGATCTGGTCATCGGATATGGGGCATTTTTAAATGGATAAAAACTGGATTTGGTTTAATTTGAATGAAAAATGGAAAACATGCTACGCTGACTCGCACTCTGATTTTCGTTCAAGACCGTTGCTTTTTTAAATCTCCCGTATTATGCTAATTTTTGCGTTCGTGTATCAATTATTAAGTAGTGTCAAAATTTTCTCTTATTGTGCTTAATTTCGGTTTCGGCTTTAACGCAAACCTTTCAGTGCACTTCTTCATATTTATTTAACCTTTTCAGCATTCTACAGTAATTGAGGGCGCTGTCTTTCTATATAGAAATTCAACTTTTTTAAATTGTTTTTGTTTTCTTTGTGAAAATAAAACCAAAATCTGAGCTACAAGCGTAAGCATACAAGTGCAACAATTCTAATATTCTCTTTGCGCTGTATATTGTTTTTGATTTTGCTTGCGTGTCTGCGAATGAGCTTGTGCTATTTTTAGACTCTCTGCCTTGCTTGTCACATTTTTTTGTTTTTAGTTTTTTTTCGCTGCATTGCGTTTGCGTTAAGTCGTTTCAAATCCGTTATGTTGCTGCCAGCTACCTAGTGAGAAATTTTATCATTCTTATAGTGCTCTCAATTTCAATGGGTGCCCGTTCAAGGTTGATTCTTCCGAGCCCATGCTTTTTTGTTGGCTTTGTCGTAACACAATTCATTTCAAATGTGCCGAAATCAGTATCCGTGTAAGCGATTGTCTTACAAATAATTATGGTTTGAAAATTACACACGAGTTGTATCGTTCTGTCGAGTTGCGTTCGTTATTACGGAACGCAAAGGAAGGCTTTAATGCTCTCCACCTTGGCTTTAACAATCAAATATAACATTCTCGAAGCTAGCAGCAAATTTCACATCTTTTAATATGGAATCTCTTAAATGTAAGAAAGTAAATGATCTGGGTAGATCTAGTCTGGATAAAGACTCTAACGACCCTGTCGTTATAGAGCTGAAAACCCTTGAGCCAACATACAATATTCTATCTCCGCCAGGGTAGTGAAAAGTACTGAATGCTGTTGATTCCGGTTTTCTGTCGGAACCAATTCTGCCTAATTTTCCTAACGTAATTGAAGTTATATGTACTAAAGAGTCTCCCAAATGTGTTTCTGTCTTTATCACTGCCTCTTACATTAATCCACGTTCTGATATTTCTGTGTACTTGGATCATCTTAATGCTATTCAATCGATCGCGTCAATGCTTTCTGATACTGATCAATTGTTGGCTTTTGATGATTTCAACATCTGTGATGTCACGTGGTCGTCTGCGATCGACTCAGCCGATTTAATACCTTCTAGGCAACACGAATTTCTTGACGGCCTACTTGAATTGTCCGTATCTCAAGTTAATTTTGTAACAAACTTCTTGAATCGTCAACTTGATTTGATATTTGCTTCTGACCCTTCCATATCAGTGGTCTCTAGAGTCTCTAGTATCCACATCTTCCAACTTGTCAGCTAGAACATATTCATTTAGAAAGGTTGATTTCGCTAGCCTAAGCAATGTCTCAGACTGGTTATATTTGTATACTTGTATAGATATGGACAGAGCGTTAGACTTATTCTACAAAATTCTTTATTCCATTTTTAAGGATTTGGTTCAGCTCAGTGGTCCTCCTTGGTTTACTCCACAGTTGACCAATTTAAAAAATATCAAATCTAGACTCTTTAAGCAGTACAAAATTTCAGTTAGGTCCCCGCATTTATTGCTGCCTGTTCAAGGTTTATTGTCATTAATTCCGAGTGCTATAAGGCATATCTGCATCTCTGTAGGATACAATTTCCTCAGGACCCAACACAATTTTATAAGTTTGTTAATTTTATAAGCTTGTTAAACCGAAATATGTCTGTCCTTCCTTCTTCATTATTTTATATAAATACTAAAGCAAATACAGATCAAGCCATTGCCAACTTGTTTGCAAAGTTATTTCAAACAACTTATTCCTCTCTTAAGTATGGGTCTGATCTGATATACCCTTATACCTTACACAGGTCTAATATCATCCCACCTCCCCTAGCCACTAAAAGCTTATTGCTTAATGAACTTAAGGCTATTAAGCCGAAGTTTTTTACTGGTCTTGATGGTGTTCCGGGGCGTATTCTTAGATTCTGCGCTAATGCGCTTTGTAAGCCGATTTTGAAGCTTTTTGATCTATCTTTGAATTTTTTCCTTTCTTCTTGAATTCTTTCCCTTCTCGCTGCAAGGAGTCGTTCATTATTCCTTACCATAAAATGGGGAATAAGTCGGATGTCCAAAACTACAGAGATTTATATTGAAGCTGTCTGCCATTCTTAAGCCTTTTGAAAAAATATTAACTTCACAGTTACAACACTCTTGAGTTTTTTATAATTTCATCTGCTCAGCATGGATTTATGAAGCGTAGGTCTACCACCACTAATTACCTAGAATTTTCTTTTTTTGTAATACAAGGATTTAAGAATAAAATACAAATTGACGTCATTTACACTGACTTCAGCAAAACATTTGATTCGGTAAATCACTGTTTACTTACTCATAAGTTAGATCTCTTTGGCTTGCAGACAATTCTTGCCATTATTAATCAATTATTCACAGCTGGAAAAGGAGAATCTGTAGAGGTAATGTCTGCAAATCTCCATAATCTGCAAAAGAGCAAAACGGAAAACCAGTACACTCAAGATTTGGAAAAGTTGACCAATTTTCTAGAAGGAGCTCAGTAATGGTTGAAGCACAGATCTAGCAAACAAGTTCAGCTTGACCTTATCGGTAAAGGCCATGACGCAAAACTGTGCAGGAGGTAATTACCAGAAAAATGGTTCCCGAAACAATAACCAAAATTATAACATGGGACAAGGCCGAAATAGAGCAAACTCTAGAGGCCGTGGTAACTCAAACAATGGAAATTACAATAAATGTCTCAGATACGTAAAACACATTGGGAAGCTCCCAGAACCCTTTAAGCGAAGAGACCAAAGTATAAAGGTTCATTCAATGAATTTTAGTGTCCAATTGATGTGTAATTTCAGAATGCACTAACAAAAAGAAAACTAACACTCCTTGTAGACACAGGTGCACCCATTTCGCTTCTTAAAGCAAATTCCGATGCTTATGAAAACATCCAAAATAATACAATAATAGGTATCCAAGGCATAGGCCATGGAGTAATAAAGTCGTGCATTAATTGCACCACAAGCCGCGACACCCTATAACTGCCGAACAGCTATGAGATGTCACGCCCAAAACACATCATATCTGATCTCACTGATTCCTCAAAACCTAAAAGTAAAAACAATCCCCCACAATCCCCCAATACTCAACCGACACATCCGAAATCGCAAACATTCTCTGCAAAAATTGGTCAGACAGAGCTAATGACTCCAACTTCCCGGCACCCTGCTCAGCCGCTAAACAAGCAGTAATAGCGGAAAATCCTACCGTCACCTACAATAAAAAAGCATTAGCTATCGAAGGCGATATTCCAACGCTTGAATTCAATGCAGCAATATACTCCCTAACACTCAAAACACCCGGAGTAGATAGAATTAATTATGCAATGATAAAGAACGTAGACAATAGTACAAAGACTCGCATAATACACCTACAAAACGCTATCCTTAACAACTACATCCCACAAGTATACAAGACTAGTATTATAATCCCAATTCTCAAACCATCCTCCCCAAAAACTGAAGTAAACCGACCTATATCACTAAGCAACTGCCTATCAAAAGTATTGGACAAAATAATTGCTAAGACTGTGGTGGTTTGTTACCAACAACAAACTCATACACAACAGCCAAGTTAGTTTTAAGAAAGGCAAATCTACTATAGATAGTCTACTTCTCGTAGACCATCTCATAGCTAGAACGCTCTCAAAAAGAAGCCACACATCAATAATTTCACTTGACTTCACCAAAGCTTTCGACAGAATAGGACTACACACCATACTCGAACAACTAAAAATATGACAAATCGGACCCAAAATATGTAACTACGTTAAAAACTTCATGACTAACAGAAAAATTATAACTAAAATAGGGCAAAATTACTAAACAGCGCAACCACTACACAATGGCATTCCACAAGGCTCCTCCCTCTCTGTAATTCTCTTTATCATAGCATACTCCGGAGCTCAGTTATCAACAACAAAATGTAAACACAACTGCTCTTGCAACGTCAGTACTGGCAACCTCCAGCTAACAAACGTTAACAGTATAAAACTCCTTGGTATCATATTTAACAACAGATACAACTGGAAGGCTCGCGTAAATTCCTTAAGAACTTCGCTAGACAAAAAACTTAACATTATAAAATGCCTTTCCAAATCCAAATTCAATTGCCACACATCTTATTTAATAAAAGTCACCAATGCTTTGATAATGTCAAAAATCGATTACTGCCTGTTTGGCTCAGCGCCCCAGAGTACCACCCGACCCCTCAATTCAATTACCAATTCCGCAATAAGGCTAGCACTAGGTGCTTTCAAAACTACTCCAGTCAATAACATGCTATATGAGACATAAATACCTCCTATACACATAATAAACCAAATCGCAACAGCTAAACTCTCCAAATCAATAATAATAACACACAACTCAACTATCTTACAGAAATTAAAATACGAATCAACAATAGATAGAATCATCAGCACTGCAAGAAACCTCGGTATTACGCACACACTTTATCCCCGAAACCCCATAATACATACCCCCCAGTGCACCTACACAGAATTTCAATCGACTCAGAGAGTACCCAGAAACCTCAACCCAACCTCTCACATACAGAGAACTGTTTCAAGAAATCCTTGACAACAACAAAAAATACAAAACCATCATCACAGATGGCTCACAAATAAACAACATTATAGCATATGCAATAACCGACGAACACAATATAATTAATATAATTAATATTAATATAATCAATATTTTCAAAAACAAACCCGGCAAAATACGGAATATATAATGACTCCTTTCAACTATAGCTGCTATGAAAAATACCAACAACTCCGACTACTACCCATCCATCATCCGAAACACCCTCACCAAACACAACCCAAAACTCAAAATCATTTGGTTTCCCGGCCATGTAGGCATCGGGGGTAATGAATTAGTTGACAGCGCCGCAAAAAGTGCAACCAAGTCCCCGCTCATCCTTACCCCATATTACAACTTCCAAGACATTAAAAAATACATAAAAAACACTCTCAATACAGAAACAAAAAATACTCTGCACAAAACATCCGATTGGTATCAATCTATGCATCTAAATATGACCAACACCTCAAATTTAGATCACAATAACAAAATGTCAAGATACTACCAAATTAAAATTACAAGGCTCACTCTTGGCCATACCAACCTGACACACCAACACTACCTTAACCTGTCAGACAATACATGTCCATTCTGCAGAAGCGCAATAGTATCTATTGCCCATATCCTAAAAGAATGTCCATCTCTCAAAACATCGTACGCTCAAATATTTAAAAATAAAGACTCCATACAACTTTTATCTCAACCCACACCAAAAAATGTTACAATTATTTTAAAGTTCCTTAGACAAACAAATATTATAAATAAAATCTAGACATATCAAAGAGTCGAAGGCCTCAGCAGCAAGTACTCTATAGTTATGTTAATTAGCTATAATTTTATATTATAAGTTAACTGTATATAAATAAATAAATAAATAATATTTAAGGCATATGAATAGGAGTAATAAAATCTAAAGGCCTAGCCTTATTTGAGGTGTTTGCACATCTCGTCTTGTATGGGCTTGGCCTTGCCGACCACGCGTAATAATCGTTGCTTGGCGGTCTTGACGGCTGCCTCCCACAACCCTCGGAAGTGTGGTGCTCGCGGTGGTATAAACGACCATTCTACTCCTTGTTGCGCTGAGTACGTCCTGAGATGGTCCTGATCCCACTGAAACGCTGCGTGGAGTTCCTCCAGTTCCTTGCTTACTCCCACGAAGTTGGTTGCGTTGTCGCTGTATACTTCTCTCCTCCCGATGAACCTTTTGAAAACAAATAGGAAACTCTCAGTGGAAAGACCGAGAACAAGTTCTAAGTGAACAGCCTTTGACGCGAATCTTGAGAGACACATAAAATGGGCCGCAGATATCTACCCCACAAACCAAAAAAGGGCGTACTTTTTGCAATCGGTTGGCCGGTAGTTTTCCCATGTAATACAGGCTTGTAATAAAAGCAGTGCACACATCGCATTCCAAGTGTTTTTATTTAAGCAGAAGTATCAAACTGCAGAGACTTATCCTGCCCACCGTTAGACTGCAGATGGGGATTATTTGAAGCCCATTCCGCCAATTTGAAACGTCCAAGCTCTGAAACTTCACAAATTTCCTGACGGATTAATTTTAGTCCTTCCATACTGTCTGCTCCTGTAAGCATATCGTCAACGTGTAATTACTTTGAATAACTTGTGATGCAGTTGGATGTGACTTAGCTTAGATTTCTGACAATTCAAATAGACAGCGGAAGGCCTAGAAGAATGCCGATGCTGTTCCGTATGTTATAGTGTGTAGACGATAGGTTTGCAGTTATTGGTTCGCGCTCTCCCTCCAAAGAATCAATTGATAATTTCGATCTTCTTTGGCGACATTTATTTGTCTACACATCTTTGAAATGTCAGCCGTCAGCGCAAATTTGTTTAATTGAAATCGCGAAAGAGTAGAGTAGAGTTCCTACACCTACAATCAATGTCTCGTTTAACGAGATTGAGGTCGACGTGTTGCTTGATGCGTCGAAACTACTCACAGTTTGGTGGTGCTACTATCAGGTCTCAGGACATAGTGGAATATGGTAATACTGCTAGTAAGCAATGACATGTGGCCAAGGTTGAGGTACTCTTTTTATAAAATCCATGTATATGTCTCGCAAATGATTATCCTTTGCGTGTTTGTGCTCTAGTGATACAAAGCCCAATACATTGGGACTACGTTTAAATGGTAGCTTAACTTCAAAGCCACCCGTCTCCAGCCTGCGTACTGTTTGCTTTAAGCTGCCATCGCATGTCAATTGTTAAGCTGTTTAAACAGCCTTCGACTTTTCTGGGGCAAGTTCTGATTCCGAAAAGCATGCTACCAGAGAGTCGAGAGAACAATGAACACAAAAACTTGATTTGATGCGCTTGAAGTGTACGGTAAAAAACTGTTTACTTATTCATAAGTTGGATCTTCTTGGCTTCCCGTGCCATCTCCGACAACCTTAATCTCAGAACTCAGAAAGTTCCCCTTAATAACTCTTACTCTAAGCCCCTAAGGGGTACCGAAGGGTAGCCACCTTGGTCCACTTCTCTTCACATAATTTTTCAACGATCTGCCCCAGGTACCGCATTCTCGTGTACTAATGTACATCGACGACGTAAAACTTTGTTTGTCCTTCAACGACCCTTCTTCTTACTTTAGGCTGCAAAATGACCGTTACTCTTTCAACTTGCGGTGTCAGGTCTACATATTAAATCTGCACTATTCTAAATGCAAAGTCATGTCCTTTTGTCGTAGCACATCGCTTCAGACATCGCACCTTCTTAACGATATGCCCCTTGATCGGATCGACATTTTTGATAACTTGGATGTTCTTTTAGACTCTATATTGAAATTCGATTTACACCTTTCAATTACCGCCAACAAGCCTGTGTTCTAGGTTTTATTAAGCGATTGTTGAAGGAATTTGATAATCCTTATACAACTAAGCTACTGTATACTTCTCTGATCCGACCTATTTTGGAGTACGCATCACTATGCGTACACTATGCGTATTGGTGTGCACAATACAGGAATCACCAGGACCGCATCGAGTTCAAAAGAAATTTTTAATTTTTGCTCTTCGTGGGTTGTATTGGGACCCCAATAGGGGCCACAAAAGGGCTTCTGGTCATAAACCTTCCGTCTCATGAAAATCATAAAATTATAATTAATGTTATCTTTATACATAAGCTGATTAATGGTGAAATTGACTCGCCGTCTTTAATTAACCAAATTCGTTTTTGTGTTCCTGGTAAAACTACTAGAAACTATGTTCCTATCTATCTTCAGCACTGTACTTTAAACTATCTGCTGCGTGAATTTGTATTTATTTCATAACCAATTTCAGAACCAATTTTGGACATAAGACAGAGGCATCTACATCAACTGACCAAATTTTTTCCAGATCGGGCGGCTATATCATAGGGCTCCAATAGAACCGATACTATAGGAATGCACACAACCCTTTTGTGTTTCATTCAAATCAAACCAAATTTCTATTTTTCACATTTTATTCAGATTGGACAACTATAGCCTCCACAGAACCGATTCTTTCGGAATGAACATTTAGGAGAAAAACTTCTTACCTTTTCATTGAAATCAGGCCAAAATCGATTTGTTTCCATTTTGGGAAGTCTCTAGCCTGTTCACCAAAATTGATCAGGAACGGTCGGCAATAGTTGGTAAAGGGCTTTTAATGGTCGAGCAAGCTCGAGTGTAGGAAAATTCGAAAAAAATGTATATTACTATTCTTCCCCTTATTTTTATGGAGCTGCGCCAATTAAGCGGCGTTTGCGATATAAATCATTAAAATCAATAGAGCAAATTTGCCCAATATCCTTATTTTAAATTCACACATAGAACTCATGCGGTTGGGTGCAATTTGGTATCATTTGGCTGAGACGTTAGTCACCAATTTCGAAAAATATCCAAAGAGGGTACTTTAGCTTTACAATGATCTTATTCCATATATTTCAATTATGTATGTCTTAAACAACTCCGAATCAATCAAATTTTTTTTTTCGAATATTCGAAGAATTTAAAATTAAACAAGTAAGAAACAGTCGAGCTTACAGTAAAATACTATGTACCTAGTAAGCTGGTAAATTATATAGCAGACCGATCCTGATAAAATTCAGTGAACGGACATAAATGAGAGAGAAAAAACAGAGTAAGAGTATACAAAGCTATAAATAGAGAGCGTTTTGGTGTTTGCTTTGATTCCACATGATGGGTCTTTGCACCGCTCTATAACAGGCACGTGCCTTATTTTGTTTCCGATTAAGAATATATATAGTTTATGGGGTCAGCATCAGAATTAAACAAGGTCAACAGACTTGGGGCATTCTTAAATACATTTACTATGTTTAGGATTGGAGGAATGTGGCCAAAACTATTCGCAAACAAGAAAATCAAATGGCTTCACACTTGGCGGAAGAAACACTAAAAGTTTACTTCCAATACCTGACAAATTCATAGCGGTTAGCCCCAGTAATCGATTTGCAGCGCCCTACATATATGACGAGCTCTTAGACAGCTCAGTAAGTGTCGCACGAATTCAACACATGTTAACCAAGAAAAAAATTAACAAAGCAACAGGAGATGATAGGATCCCCGTATGTATTTTGTTCTAAATGCTATAGAGGCTTTTCTAATTGAGCTTGTGAAAGAATATACGAGGATATTAGATGAAAGAAACAGATAGAAGTTTCTCTAGAAGCATAATATATCCAATCCATAAATAAGACGATCCGGATTAAAAAAGTAATTATCTCGGCATTTCCTTCGTGAATAGTGGAGCAAACATTTTTATGGGAATACTAAAAAAGCGACTAACGTCGTGGGTGACGAGACACCGCAAGCTCGACGAATACCATGCGCGCTTTCGGAAAGGATATTCAGCTATAAACAATATTTGTAAACTTACATCTATTGTACACCTAATGTGGAGTAAGAAAAATGAGGTGTATGCTTTTTCGTTGATTTTAGTGCGGCCTTCGACAGAGTCCCAAGCTGTTTAAGATGTGAATCTCAGTAGAATTTGTGCACGTAGTAGAGGGCATATATAAAGATACGTACTCTGCAGTGTAAACTGGCCAAAAACTGTCAGCTCCGTTCCAAACTTATGTCTTTTTCAAACAGGCCTGCTCGTTTTCGCCTCTTTTGCTTCAGACGCCTTAGGACGTGGTCTGCAATTACACGAGCTAACTATAAGGCTGCTAGTGTATGCTGACGGTATTGTCATACTGTCGGATAACTCAGTTAAGCTCCAGCAAATGATTAATCGACTAAAACAGTGTTGCTAGGACTGGGGAATGGAATTTAACCTACAAAAATCAGAGATAATGATTTTCCAGGAAATTGGTTGCGGCGAAACAGTGGATTTATAAAGGAGTCCGATTATGTATGGTAAGAGAATATAAATATTTGAGAGTCTTAATAACACCTTTTTCGTCTTTTACTAAGCATGTTACATACCAAATAGCACAAACAAAATTCTGAATAAGTCCTACTTGGACGAACTTCTCTAGAAGCCAAAATATAACGATAACCTCAAAGTGGAGAATTTTTTAAGCTGTTTGTAGGTTGATAGAATCGTAAGCGCCTAGGTATGGGGTTACTTCTGTTTTGAAGAAGTTAACCAACTACAGAGGTTTGATATAAAAAGACTGTTTGGACTTCACCCTTTTATAACATCCCATATATTATTTATATGTATCAATTTTTTTTATCTATTGTATCATACGATCCACTGTGTATTTACCCTCACTGTAGCAATGCTAGATCCAACTGTAACTTGGCATCTAAAGAAAACTTATTTGCAACTCGCATATGTTCTCTTCTCAATTCTCAACGCAACTATTTCATTACAAAGCTTTACTCTCATTACATTGTACCAAACTGCATACTCTTCTAATGCACGAGCATTTGTACTCCAATAAATGAAGAACTAGAATCATCGAAATCTCTTCTCGTCTTTTTTCTCTCTGCAAGGGCAGGGTACGTATAAGCTACCCGCGACCATCCCAAGCTATGTCCTGGCAATAAAAACAGAAGCGGAAGATGCTTTATCGGGATGTTGACTCACACTGCGCTGGACCCACGACGCAGCCACATGGCTTGTTACGCGCGAAGCCCAGGCTAGAAGCTACCACGTCCCGCCCAACTGGCCGAGCGGCGCAGCCGTATAACGAGCGACACGAATCGCAAAGAAGGGGATGCTCGCTCACTTTCAATGAGAGTAAAAAACAACAAACCATAAACAATTTACATTATCTACTAGCCGGATGCATTAGTATAGTTGTTTTGTTTGCGTTGAAGGGGTTATTATTAAAGATAAAGTTAAGTAGATTATTGTAGTAACAACAAAGGATACGAAAAGGTTCATGCAGGAGATAGTTTAAATTACAGTTCTGAAGATAGATAGAAACATAGTTTCTAGTAGTTCTAAGAGGAACACAAAAACTGATTTGGCTAATTAAAGACGGCGAGTCAATTTCGACATTAACCAGCTTATGTATAAAGATAACATTAAGCAACTTTCTACGATTTTCATATATGAAGGGAGGGGGTTATTGGTGTCCCAATGCAACCCACGGAGAGAAAACCGTAAACATTTTTTTTTGGACAGACTTAATGCGGTCTTGGTGATTCCTGTATTTTGGACACCGAACACACACAGTAGTTTGGTTATATAAGGATCATCAAATTCCTTCGACCATCGCTTGATAAAACCCAGAACACCCACAGCCTTATTGAAGGTAATTGAAATGTGTAATTTTGATGTAAGGTCTAAAAGAACACCCAAGTCAACATTTGAGTCGATGCGATCAATGGGCATATCGTTAAGAAGGTACGATGTCTGAAGCGGTATGCTACGGACAAAACGACATAATATTGCATTTAGAACAGTTGAGATATTATAAGATAACCTGACACCACAATTGGAAAGAATCAAGGTCATCTTGCAGCCTGAAGCGGGAAGAAGAGTCGTTGAAGGACAAGCAAAGTTTAACGTCGTCGGCGAACATAAGTACACGAGAGTGGGATAGAACCTCAGGCATCGCGTTGATAAATAAGGGGAACAGCAGGGGACCGAGGTGCTTACCCTGCTGTACCCCTGATGTAATCGTAAGGGGCTTGGAGTAAGAGTTATTAAAAATAACTTTCTGAGTTCTGATATTAAGGTAGTCGGAGATCCACTTAAAAAGATAGGGTGGCAAGTCAAGGAGATTTAACTTATGAGTAAGTAAACAGTGATTTACCGAGTCAAATGTTTTGCTGATAATATATTTATATAAAATTATAATTGCGCTTTTATTCATCTCTTTTCATGGCGTCGTCTCTTAACAGCTGTTTTTAGCGTTATCGATACATCGATAATAATATTTCAAGATATCTTACACTTACTATATCGTGCATAGCTACTGCATGCTTAAATTCATTTAACAATATTATTACAATTATGAATTTTTCTAGAAAAGAATAGTGATTATTAGTTAATCAGGTTATTTAAACTTTTTATATACTTTTTATATACTCGAAGTCTTATATACTTCATAATTATTTATTTGGTCTGACGTATGATTCATGTTCCGGCACCCTTATCAGGCATTTTAACGAAATTTAATGAAAATGTTTCTTAAATTATGTCCTTTCAGCTGATATAGCGGGCAATTTTGGTCGAGATGTTAGGGCCTTGTAATAAAGTTTTTTTAATTGTCTACTATGTACAAACAACTTAAATGCTAGATTATTATTATATTGGATAGTACAATTTGCCTGCGGTGCGGCCTCAAAGCAATTCTTCGCAGGCGCCTTGACGATATCTATATTAATTTATATCCACCTTCTATTGCGCTCAACCCGTCTGAGCTCCGTTGTGACTGCCGCTGCGAAGACACTGGCTGCCTCCCAGTTTTGACTAGACTCCAGCATGCAGGGAATTTGGTTGCCTGGTGAGTTAGGGCCACCCATGAATTCCTCCAGAGTGGATTTCTACTGGGTTTATTCGCATCAAGGACATTCATCTGATGGTTATGGCCAAATCGTTTAAGGTAGCTCCGAAAGCAAGCATGCCCAGAAAGCAGCTGAGTTAGGTGGAAATTGACTTCACCGTGTTTACCCACTTTGCCAAGTTTGGGAGAAGTTGATGTGTCCATCGCCCTTTGGATGACCGGTCCCAACGTTCCTGCCACCTTGCGATGCTCTGCTGTCTCAAATCGCGTGAGCTTTCTGTAATGGGGGCTTCGACGTGAGTTCTGGCTACAGCATGAATCTATTCCTTGACTATATCTTGTAAGTAATGAAAGCATCCCTGTCAGGACCAGAGCTGCCTCGTCCGAAATGATTCGGAAGGCACAGATGACCCTTATGGCGCTTAGGAGGTAGGACGCGCAAACGCCTCGGCTGTAACTTGGAACCGCCACCGCTCGCCCCCAAATAGGCGCTGCATAGAGGATGATAGCCCTATTTACGCTCATGAGTAGCCGGAGACGCTGCTGTTTTGGACCTCGGGTGTTCAACATTACGTGTTCGAGGTGCTCCCGGAAGGACAACCTCGTGTCAAGCATGACCCGTTTTGAAGCAATCGGAGTGTTGCCTACCAGTTTGCTTGCAGTTTCCAGTTTCTTTCGGCTGCTGACAAGAAGTTCTTCAGTCTTGTGTGCTGCCAGCTGAAAACCAGTGCTGCAGTTGAACGTTTCCTCAGTCGCTTTAAGCTCCTTACCGAGAACGCCCACAGCTGCATCGTCAGCGAAGCCTATGACGTGTGTATCTGCCGATTGAAGTATTCGCAGAACTCGTATCATACAATACGTTCCACAGTAATGCATACAAAACTCATCCCTGAGGAACGCCGGCGGACACTTGGTGTCTTTTAAGACCATCTAGCGTAGAGCACTTGAGTAATCTTCCGCTGAAGAAGCGTTTTATTATCTCCAGCAAATACCCTGGGACGCGTCTACGACCCAGAGCCTCCAGTATTTTATCCCAAATGCCTGTGGTCTTGGTCCCTCCCCTCCACCTTGTGCCCTGGATGGCATTAGTCGCTATGCCAACGACCATGTCCAAAGCGTCTATGGTCGACTTTGCTTTTCGGAAACCAAATTTGTTAGGGTAATAATTTTCGAGAGGTTTCCCAGGCTTAGGAAGCCGCAACAACGATTCCATATACTCGGGAAGACTCTCTCTCTGAAGCACTCGTTGAACAATTCCTCGAACGCGTTCGGGTACAGAGGGAGGGCCAGCTTCAACGCCATTGGTGGGACTTCGTCAGGGCCGGGGGCCTTATTAACCTTTAGGCTTCTGGCTGCCATCAGGATCTCATCGATCGAGAACATTTCAGCTTCTGTGGAATCGGTAACGCTCGGTGGTGGTGAGAATGCTTGACCGGGTTGGTATTGAAGGAAAGAGAGTTTCCTGGATGAACTTCAGGTGATGCTTGCTTGCCTGCGTAGATCCTTTTCACAAGCTTATCTGCCTTTCCGCAGAATCGGACAGTTCGAGGAAACATTCTCGCTTACTGTTGCGGATAGCCATCTTTAGTTGTGTTCTACCCTGGTGATACACCAATTGCCTCTCTACCTTCCGCGCAAGCGTTGGTAGCGTCCTCTAGCTTGCGGACAAGGTCGGCGAGCGGTTGCTATTACTCGGTCCACCAGTATGTGGGGACATGCTGACGCCTGTAAGGCCCTCGTTATCTCATGCTTTTTTCGCAGGCCTGGACGAGTTCCGCCACCATTCGGCAAGCTCGAGCTTCTGCGCATTCACTCCTGCTAAATGTTCGTGCTGTAATAGAGAATGCCTGGATGTTGAAGGTGCCTATACTGTATGATCTCTCAAACGTGGTCCTGCTCTGCACTGGGCGAGCTCGTTCTCCGATTATGTAGATGATTGCAGCGGGGTCGCTTGGCGTATAAATGTCGCTAGCTTGCTACTGCGCATTGAAACATAGCGAGAGAAGTTAGAGTTTCGAGTAGGACTCGGCCCACGAGTAGGACTCGGCAGCCTATGTTCTCCTCCCGTATAGTTGGCTCCAGCAGTGCTTGGACAGCAATGCAATGGTTAATGTTCAACTGTAGTAGTTTTAACATTTTAATTTGTTGAACGAATTTCGACTTGGACAATTTCCGTCGGAGCCTTGAGAACAGCGCGGCTTCCCAAAAAATTTCCAACCTAGTCTTCAGCCTCGACTGCACTGTGCGCTTGTTTTTTATTTTGGCGAGGTATGCCCTATACATCTCCGCATAGGTGCTTTAGTGAACGGTCGCATCAGGTGTTGAGCGTTTTGGCAATTTGCACCGGCCTACTACAATTGACCAACTCTCATTGGGTTCATTTGGCTTCTTTGCAGGTGTTTTGCTGGGGACACCAACAAGATCAACAACAGCCCTTCGGCTGTCGAAAAGGCATGGGCATGGGCGTCGTCTGTGTCTCTACAGACGCCATCGCCGACATATCGGGGGGTGACTCTTGATTGCGTCCTGGCGGAAGCCATCGTAGCCTACATCGACTCGATGGCGGTAGGGCATAACCTAAAAGCCACCTCATATAGTCCGACATGTACATATATTTATGTTATTAAATGAATATTTTTTTTTTTTTGCTTTATCGGGACGTTGACGTACAATGCCCTGCACGTTCAAGTGGACCCACGATACCAAGCCATGGGGCTTGTTACGCGCGAAGCCTATGCTAGAAGCTCCAACCTCCCGCCCAAAAGGCCGAGGGGCACAGCCGCATAACGACCGACACGAATCGCGAAGACGGAAAAAAAGCGGCTCGCTCGCTCACTTTCAATAAGGGACATAAAATACAAATTTTTAAGTTAAATATTATTTTGTATTATGTTTTCAGTATGGAGAATGCGGTAAAAACTAAGTATTTACTTAGTTTTATTTACTTAGTTTTACTCAATTTGTCTCAACTTTTGTGCTTTTCTTTCTATGCTGACGCGGCAACGTGTGCCATACGCAAAAAACTGCCTGCTCGCACTTGTTTCTTGTGTACCCAAACACTCATGCATTATTGTGATGTTTCGGATTCAAGAAAATATGTACAAGTATAGGAATGTCCATGATGTATCCGTTGCATCGATGTTTTTGACGCTAAACTTCGATGTCCGATGTTTTTTTTTTCTCCGCTATATTTAGTCGATGTATCGATGTTCAACCAAACATCAATAAATTACACACCTCAATTGTTTGATATCCCCGATTTCAGAAAATCTATTTTATAAATCCGTTGATTTGCTAAAATATGATTTTATTTACATGAAGCCTTTCACCAAAGAGGACTAATTCGACGAAGTCTTCTCTCTGGAACCACCATTTAAGCTCGGCTAAGCAAAGCTAAGACAAACACTTATTACAACTTATTATTATCGCAACTTACAAACACTTATAAGTCAACGGGCTGCCGCCCGAGAGATGTCCTATGATGCTATGGGTCGCCGTGACCTAGACGAGCCACAGTTGCTACTGAACTCGTACAGACACTTTAGCAGGTGACCACCATCGGTGGCCTTTAGGTAGTTTGAGTATCCTAGCGAAGGTGTGCCCACACTGGCTGCCTCTCAGATTGCAGTGCCGACTTCTTGGCATCCTTTTAAAGGTTTTCCAACTGCAAGCTCGACCAGGCTAAGTAAGTAAATCGACATTCTGTCAAGAAACACTTTACACACTGTAAAAAAATTCAATTGTTTGACTTTAAGTACAAAAATTAATACCTTTTATTACAGCTAAAGAAAATTTTGTAATGCTATATTGATTAGTAATAAGTTTAAATACTATTAGTAAAAAAAAGCATACGCAAATTATAATTCACTGCTGAAAAAAACAACAAAAACCATGTTTACACATTTTTGACACTGTCAAGAAATTCTTTACACACGTTCGTTTTCTATTTCTTTTTAGTCTAGTTCTTAAGAATAACGGCGCTTTCTTGCATTCTATGCTTTTCCCTTTGCTTCGTTCAGCTTCAGTTTTGCATTTGATTTAATTTGGTTGTGAAATTGTGCTGAAAAGTTGCCAAGTTCGTGCTTTTTAAATTTTTTGATATGCCTGGAAAGAGATTGTCCTTTGATGTCAACCAATTGATTTACTATAATCACCAATTGGGTAAATCTGTTGGAGAATTGGTTAAAATGTTTTCCGTTTCAAGGAAAACTATTTATAATGTAATCAACCGTGCAGAAAACGAAGGTAGATTCGAAGCAAAGGGAAAAGGTGGTCGCAAAAACAAGATTTCTAAGCGGGCAGACCGCCTAATCCTGCGGAGAATCAACGAAACTCCCAATGTTTCGTTGAGACATCTTGCTACAGAACTTGAAGAACAATGTGGCATTGTTGTTTCTCACGAAACCGTACGCCAGGCCATCCTACGGCATAGGTACAGTTCAAGAGATG
This sequence comes from Hirtodrosophila duncani, assembly GCA_037043425.1. NCBI lineage: Eukaryota > Metazoa > Arthropoda > Insecta > Diptera > Drosophilidae > Hirtodrosophila > Hirtodrosophila duncani. The sequence continues at coordinate 183,382 of JBAMBM010000402.1, read as the reverse complement.
CTAGAAAAAAACCGCTACTTTCAGCAGCCAACATTGAAAAGCGTTATAGCTTTGCCTTGAGCAAAATTAATGAACCGCCGGAATATTGGGATAATACCATATTCTGTGACGAAAGTAAAATAATGCTATTTTATAACCATGGCCCACCCAGGGTATGGCGTAAGCCATTAACCGCCCTCCAAAATAAAAACCTTATACCAACAATTAAATTCGGAAAACTTGCGGGCATGGTGTGGGGGTGTTTCTCTAGCCTTGGAGTTGGCGATTTTGTTTTTATTGAGGACACTATGAATGCCACTCACTATTTGCAAATTCTAAAAAACAATTTATTAACAGCCAGTGCGGAAAAATTTGGTTTTTATTGCAACAACAGACCTAATTTTCAGTTTTACCAACATAATGATCCGAAGCATAAGGAGATTAATGTGAGAACCTGGCTGTTATATAACTGCGGAAAAGTTTTAGATACACCCCCACAGAGCCCTGATCTTAACCCCATTGAGAATTTGTGGGCTTATTTGAAGAAAACGGTCGGAAAACGAAGCCCAAAAAATAAGGCCAGCCTAAAAGCTATTATTTTGGAAGAGTGGAATAAAATTCCACTAAAATACCTCCAAAAATTAACTAAATCCATGCCAAAACGTCTTCAACATGTTGTGAGAGCCGAGGGAGGACATACTAAGTATTAAAAATTCCCAATGTTAACGTTGTTTTTTAGTTTTTAGATTTATACTAAATAAAATTATTTTGTGTAAAGAATTTCTTGACAGTGTCAAAAATGTGTAAACATGGTTTTTGTTGTTTTTTTCAGCAATGAATTATAATTTGCGTATGCTTTTTTTACTAATAGTATTTAAACTTTTAACTAAAGAATCGTGCATCATTAAAAAACTTTTTGCGTAAGTAAAAGCTAATAATATTCATACTTAAAGTCAAAAAAATGAATTTTTTTGCAGTGTGTAAAGTGTTTCTTGACAGACTGTATCTACTATATTGTAAATTCTTGCAACGTAAACTAGCTATGGACTGGCCTTGGCTTCCAGTGTTCTTTAGCTAAGTCGCAATAGAAAAATACGCAGCTGCGTAATTAGCTCACGAAGAGTCAACAACAAAATGCACACGCATGGTGTGGGATTGGAAATTCGGTGCCCATCGCTGACATAGACAAATGACAATAATTAACGCTTGCATTGTTTTTGTTTTTTTGTAGGACGAGAAAGCTAACTGTACATGCTAAGGTAGTTGCCATATCGATACGATCAACAAAACATCTTTCGAAAGGCTTTGCCGTATTTTACTTATATCGCTAGATTAGAAATGGCGCCAATGATGCCTGTTTGAAGATATTTAAATAAAACAAATATTGCATATTGGGGCTTGGATATTGCAATATATTGGCATTGCCGATACGCCATCAGTCTGACTATATTTATTTGCGATATATTACAGTGACACATTCCAAAACATGCTGATATATTATATGTGAACATTTACAGCTATTAAACATGGCATACTTATCTAGTTGCTTATTATGATTTTTTTCAAGAGAAGAATAATGATTATTACTTAATATGGTTATTTAAATTTTAAATAGTTAAAATTGTTATATTCATAATTATTAATTTGGTCTGACGTTCCGATTCACTGGTTTATGTTTCGGCACCTTGTTCAGGTGAGTTAACAGCACTTTAAACAAATTTAATGAAAATGTTCGTTAAGTTATGTGACTTATTTGACCAAATTTTGTATGGGAACTCTGTTACTTTTATAATGATTACTCAAGAATCGATAGCAATATTTTGGAGATCCTGTAAAAGCATGTCCTTTAAGCTTGCGTACCATGTATATCAGGCCATGGGATTGGGAAAGTGATGTTTAGCAAACAAATTTTCAACTTGTAATTAATATGCTTGTAGATTTTTTTTTTGAGTAAGTTCGAGGTCAATTGAGTGAGGAAACGTCGATATAGGTAAATCGATTAAAGCCCAATTTTTATGTTGAAGTCCAATAGACAACCAATCTTGGGTTGCTTCTCACTGTTTAACAGCAATCGAAAAGTAGTAAAAGAATTTATTAATTCTTTCAATGTTAGGCTGGTTATTAATTTTAAATGGTTAAAAATTGAAAATAAAATAGGTCTAATAAAGGTACAAGATTCGTTGCTAACTTGACGCACATGTTTGATAGCAATAGCGTATAAAAACTAGGAATAGCGATGTTCCGATTCAAGTAAATATGTACAATATTGATGTCCAAAAATATCGATTTGTCCGATGTATCGATGTTTTTGACGGTAAGCATCGTTACCCTAGTTTGTTCATCGAGAAGTTACACACCTCAATTGACTTTGATTCCCGATTTAAATATATATTATAAATCTGTTTGCTTGCTAAAATATGATTTTATTTGCATTTCAAATCTTTGATCAAGCCTCTCACCAAAGAGAGTTAATTCGCTGAAGACAGAATCAAAAGTCTTCTCCCTGGGACCACCATCATATAAGCCCAATTACGATACTGAAGAAAGGAGAAAGGCACAACAGGTCTGTCGGCGACGTCGTTGATGTAGTACTAACACACTAAATTCGCGATGTTCTTCAAGAGGTAAGCCTTCGCCATAACAGAACCACACTTGATTATATTGGCTCTGAAACTACCGCAATACTCCCTCCACCCTCCTAACTCATACACCTACACAAACATCTCATACACTACTGGTTGCAGTACATCGCTGTAGTACTGTGACTTGAAGTGGTTATTATTATTTACCCTATTCTCGGTAGGTAATTATTGGTAATTGTGACCATCACTTTTCGATTGTCGAGTCTGCTATGTTTTTTGATTCATTGTATAAAACTCAAGTCGTCGCCTCAGTCATGAGCGCGTGCATGAGCGCATCCTCTTGAAGAACGATTCATGCGACGTTCAATGTATAAGACACTCAATATTATATGTGGTCAAAAAACTCACTAGCGGTGAGCGGTGAACGATGAAATAGAAGTAGACGAAACAGAAGAAAGATATAGATTAGAGTAGATGGTAGACAATGTACTGTTATTACATTCACATTATAGAAATACATTATTTAAAATGTCTCTACATTCATATTATAGAAATTTAAAATTATTATTTATATCAATTAAATGTACATTAGAAATGTACAAGCATTAGAAAATAATTTTATTATGTATATTTTAAGTATAATTTGACTGATAATTTGCACTGAAGCAAAAAAATTATTTAATTTATATGTTGAGTATTAATGTTATTAAATAAATAAATAAAATGCAAACTGTTAAGTTAAATATTATTTTGTATTATGTTGTCAGTTTGGAGAATGCGATAAAAATGAAGTAAACTCTTCTGCAGCGGCAGGCTTGTATAAAAGGAACCCTAACACTCAAGGCACTCCATATATTTTTGTCTCAATTTTTGTGCTTCTCTATTCACCCACCCTTCTTTCGATACCGACACGGCGACGTATGTACGCACACATGCAGAAAACTACCTGTTTGCATTTGCTGCTTGTGTGCCGACACGGTGACGTATGCTTCACGCACATATACAGAAAACTACCTGCTCGCATTTTTTGCGTGTGCCCGTTCTCGGACTGATACATATTTATCGGAGCTTGCAACTCTCTGATTGGTATTTCGTGTATCGTTCCGTGTGAGGGAACCTTTAGCTAAATCAGCGTCTTTAAACAAGCATTTGCCATACATCGGCAATAACGATAGTTTTGGTCCGACTATCAAATATATCGTCCAACTCTCATCTATGTTAAAAGTCTCTTTCCTGTGTGGCGTTTTGTCTAGATTGCACGTAATGGCAAGTATTCTTATATTTTGTGAGGAATCGCTTCGTATTGAGCTTTATTTGTAAACTAACAGTATATTCATTTTGGTGATTGACTAGGCGGCACACAAATCGTTCAGAATCAAGCAGAAATTAGCTAAAAAACTTAAGCAGAACAGATCTGTTCCACAATGGGTCCGCTTGCGTACTGGAAACACCATACGGTGAGTTCTTACATATTCATATATAAGCCTGTATATATTTATATAGACGAGCCAATAGTCCAATATTCCAGTTAGTGCTCCAAAAAGTGTTGTAGGTTAATGCCTTCTCATCTATTAAAACTACAAATAAATTTATATACATATAATATGAAACACTATAATCATAGAGTACGTGAAGACCCTGTACGATAGTATATACATAAATTCTTAATAAAAAATAACATCGAAATTAGTCGGTCAGCCCACATGAACACCTAGACTCCAGTATATGCCGTGATCAAGTTCGTCCCCCTCAAGTCTCTTCGTTCCATATGAAACAATTATGTATATATTTTTATACCCCGCTCATTTAAAATTACTTAATCTTCCATTCCCCATAGCCGAAGTTTTGTGAGTAGCACAATATAATCGATACATTGAGTACCAGAGAGCCACCGAGACATACATCGTGTTATATATGTAAAATTTTATTCAGCTTCATTTTCAGGAAATATTTTTAAAAATTCGTTATGTACTTCTGCGTCTTGAGCACACCGACTGGCTGAAGTACGTCGCAGTGATTTTTATATCTCTAATCGCCGAGTAATAGAATATTTCATTCGTGAAGATGTATGTAAAATTGTATGTAGATGATCATGGATAGGACTAGTAAGAATATGGCCCATATCCGCCCGTCTGTCAGTAAGAACACCTATATCGAGAAAGTAGTATACCCGCAGATCATGATTCTGACACATTTATTTCAAACTAGGTTTATATATGTAGAAGCACATAGTCTACCGATTTGCCGACAATATCTTAAAAAAAAAAAACATTTTGTATAAGAGCACCACAATTGCAAAATTTTAAACAAACTCGATCTGACGCCCCTCGAAGGGCGTAGATACTTGGTGACTAGATTTTGTAGTCCCCGAGATCTAGATGTTCATACAGGCTAGATCGCAGTTCATGCTGAATATATATAATTACGGGGTCGGAAACGCTTCCTCTTCCCCGTTACTTACATTTGCACGAATACAATATACTACTATTACTATCCTAGAGTACGAGTATAATAATAATAAATAAAAAAATAAAAAACTGTTGTGTGTCGAACATTAAATAAATTCTGAGCATACGAGAGTATCTTATAGTCTGAATAATATCGACTATACTTGTTGATCCGGAAAATAAAGATTTAGTAAATTTGTGGGCACGCAAAAAGCGCGTCTCTGGAAAGTAAAAAATAAATAATTTGTATTCGCTTGACATTTATTTTATTTTTTTTTTTCAGGTATAACGCCAAGCGCCGTCACTGGAGGCGTACTAAGTTGAAGTTGTAAGCCAGCCGCCCATGCAGACAAAAATGTAGAAAATTCAATTTGTTTTGAAGCTCTTAAAATCTGTTAAAGAATATTACATTACATAAATATATTCTTGCAGCTTTATTAATTCAATTAACCTTTTATGTTATGATAACTGGAAATCGAAAAAACGAAAATTTTGTTGAGTGCATAACGTTTTATGGCCAACGTTGGTGATTATTGCTAATACTTGAATAATGGTGTATATGATTTGGTTACAACGGCAAAGGGGGGAGTGGCAATATTTTTATAGATTGTTGAATTAATTTGTAAATTTGTTCCGGGCTCAGATGAGACTCGGTCCATCGAGGACGAATTTATTTAATGCTGTCGCAGGGAGCGAGATTGTCAGAACTGATACTTTGAGCGCAGTTGACAACTCGCTTAGTAGTTTAGTTGTTTTCGAATCGGATGCTGGATACGGATATGTGTTTATTGCTTTGCAAATCGCGCTGTCTGCTTTCCAATTCTCGTCAAGGTACAATCTGCTATGTAGGATTCACAGCTGCCAAGTAATTTCTTCTCCCACGATAAAAGAAAGTACAGTTTTCTTATTCTTACCGCATCACAGGACGTAGTATCCTAATGCGAACTGATAAATAAAATCTTAGTACTAAAGAGTACTAAGAATACAATATCATGTTTACTCTATAGAGCAAGAGTACAAAAATCAGTCGAGAGATTGCCTCCAAGATTGATCTCCTAAAAGAATTTATCAGACAAGTGTTTTTAGGTCCATTCTAAACGTAACTTTTGCAAATAGCTCAAAAGAAGGAGTATTTATTTTTGCCTTTAAGATAATGGATGTCGAACCTTACAATTTGATTAAAACAAGCAAGCGCAAGGCTAGCTTTGGCTTTCCGAAGCTTATATACCGTTCACATTGTAAATATATCAGCGACATTGATGAAATCTTGCCGGCAGACGTGGTTCTACAGCTCTGTAGCTGTTAACACTGTCGAGATCTACGGGTCGGAAATGCTTCACAAACATGACAAAATTAATATATGTTTATTTGGGAATGGTATAAAAATACGCCATACTGTATACTATTTTCGGACAAGAAAAAATAAGTGGCTTTTCTGTATTAGAAAAAGTGCGTCAATAACATAGAAAATTTGGATTAGGTTTTTTGAGCAAATTATGTTTAACCATTGTATGATTTACTTCCTGTTTTTATATTTGTATACCATTCACATAAAAAACCGAATGTATATTCGTTTTGTCATGAAATTTGCAACGCACTGAAGGAAGCGTTTCCGACCACATAAAGTATTGTTTAAGTATCAGCATGACAAGGGGAGTCGATATAGCTAAGTCCGTCTGTCCGTTCGATTGTTTCAAACCCGAGATCTCAGAAGTCTACACAGCTGAAATTTTTACTAGATGCTCCTTATATCTGAATAAGTTTACAAATTATCCGTATTGGATTGGATTCAGTTTGCACAACCCAGTCATTTAGCTAGCATAGAAAGAATTTTTATCAGAAGAAAAAAATCAGTCCATGAAAGCAGTGATTTATTTCAAAATATATATATTTTGAAAAAATATGACATTTTATCATTCGGCCATGATTTACAACCATGATTTCTATAGCCAACACGCGAACAAACGTATCTTACTGCAAGAAATAACTCGCTTGTGGGAGAAGTAAGCCAATTGGAAAAGATTGCTAACCACTTTGCCCACCGAATGAGTCCATCATATCATACTCGTACTCAGCATTTATTCAATATTCGACACACTAAATTTTCGCGCACTCACTATACCAACATATTTTGCTTTTGGTGGGGTGCTCAGGATGTTTTTTTTTTAAACGATTTTGTCTACAATTATACGAAATTATGAAATTTGGCAAATCGGTAGGTTGCGTGCTAATACATATATAAACCCAGTTTCAACTGAATGCGTCAACAGCCGAGTTCTAGGTGTTCATAGGGCCGTTGATGCTTATCAAGACTATATACTTACTTTATGGGGTCTTAGAAGCTTCCTTTTGTCTGTTATATGCATTTGCACGAATACAATATACTCAATTACTAGAGTACGAGTATAAAAACTGCTGTACATTCTTCTCGCCGAATAAGCCCTAAATTTCGTATCTCTCGTTTGCTACTTGAAACTATGGACGAAATAAGTGGAATAAATGTTAAGTTGAGTTAGACCGTAGTTATATATTTAAAATTTGGATGGTATGTAAGATTTGGCAAGCCGAAGCTCCCGTTCCTTTCTTGATATATATTCCTTCACTTTCCTCTGGTCGATATTACTATACTGTGCAAATTTCATTGCCTATATGAGAGGGCAGTTCCACTCGCATTTTTCCAAGACGACTTGATGCCCTTGACATTCTTCTGGTCAATATTAGTATACTATACAAATTTCATTGCAATCGGTCCAATATATGACTTGCAAATATATGACGAAATGTTATTATCGCTATATGATGGGGCGGTGCCACATCCATTTGTCCAAACGACATATAGCCCTTTACATTCCTCTAGTCGATACTATACTGTGCAAATTTGTCTTAATTTCACCATTAATCAGATTATGTATAAAGATAACATTTAGCATAATTCTACGGTTTTCAAGAGATGGAAGGTTGTTAGCAGAACTTACTCCAAAATAGGTCGGACCAGAGAAGTATACAGTAATTGAGTTGTATAAGGATAATAGAATTCCTTCGACCATCGCTTAATAAAACCCAGAACACCAACGGCCTTTTTCACGGTAATTGAAATGTGTAAATTCAATTTCGATTTATGGTCGATTGGAAATAATCAAGGTCGTCTTCCAGCCTAAAAAGGAAGGAATAGTCGTTGAAAGACAATCAAAGTTCAACGTCGTCTGCGTGGATTAGTGCACGAGAATGGGATAGAACCTGAGGCTGTTCGTTGATAAAGAAGGTGAAGAAAATGGGACCGAGGTCGCTTCCGTGCGGTACCCCTGATGCAACTCTCGGGGCTTAGAAAAAGATTTTTTAAAATAACTTTCTGAGTCTTGAGATGTAGGTAGTCGGAAATCCACTTAAGAAGATAGGATGTGCCAAGCAGATCCAACTTATGAATAAGTAAACAGTGATTTACAGAGCCGAATGTTTTGATAAAGTCAGTGTAACTGACGACAGTTTGCATTTTATTCTTAAATCCTTGCATTACAAATGAAGAAAATTCTAGTAAATTAGTAGTGGCAGACCTACTCTTTATAAACCCATTCTCAGCAGATGAAATTATAGAACCAGAAGAATGTTGTAACTGTGAAGTTAATATTTTTCAAAGATAAATTAAAAAGCTTCCAAATCGGCTTGCAAAACGCAGCATGCAGAATCTGAGAATACACCCCGGAACACCATCAGGGCTTGGGAAAAATTAAGGCTTAGCAGACTTAAGTTCATTAAACAATAAGCTCTCAGTAACTAGGGGAGGTGGGATATTATTAGACCTGTGTAAGCTATAAGGATATGTCTGATCAGACCGATACTTAAAGCAAGAGTAAGTTATTAGACCTGTGTAAGCTATAAGGATATGTCTGATCAGAAAGAACTCTCCAAGCAAATTGGCAATGCCTTGATCTGTATTTGCTTTAGTATTTACATTAAATAATAAATAAGGTAGAACAGCTGTTTTTCGTTTTGAATTATCAAAGTTAAAAAATTGTTTTTGATCCTGAGAATAATGTAGCATACAGCGATGCTTCATAGCACTCAGAATTAATGACAATGAACCTTGAAAGAGCACCAATATAACGCGAATAGTCCGAGGACATTCCTAAAGAGTTTAGATTTGATATATTTTAAATTAGACAACTGTGGAGTAAGCCAAGGAGGCTTATTAAGCCTAACAGGTCTACTGAGCGGAACAAAATCCTTAAAAATGTAATAAGGACTTTTGTAGAAGAAGTCTACAGCACTGTCTATATCTGTACCAGGTTACGTATATGACCAGTCTTATTGAAGGATAATAATGAATAGTATCAGAAAACATTGACGCGATCGATTGAATAGCATTAAGATGGTCCAAGTAAACAGAAATATCGCAACGTGGAGGAATGTAAGAGGCAGTGACAAAGATAAAGCCAAAAACATTTCACAGATACTTTAGTATGTATAAATTCAATTATGTTAGGAAAATTAGGCAGAATTGGTTCCGACAGAAGGCCGGAATCAACAGCAATCAGTACGCCACCACGCTGGCGGAAGGGACGATCAAATCTATATGTTAGGAAAATTAGGGAGAATTGGTTCCGACAGAAATCAACAGCAATCAGTACGCCACCACGCTGGCGGAAGGGACGATCAAATCTATAGTATAATTACTAGCAAAAATTGCCGAGTCTTAAATATTAGGTTTTAGCCATGTTTCAGTAAATATTAAAATGTGAAAATTGGCTATCAGTAGAAAGCAGGCAGGGCAGGTACGGCAGCAGGGAGTCTAATCGGTGTCCGATTTATAGTTGAGGCTTTAAACTCCTTTATGACTACGTGCTCAGGCCAGAAACTTTTTTGACAGATTGTGACAAAATAGTCGTCCTATCTTGAAGGAAGCTATATTGTGCGTTGTATTAAAATTAAACGTCTGCCTTAATTCTCCATCCATCTAAACTAGTTTGGACCTGGATATAGGCAGAAACATCTTCTGATGTAGAATCTACGGCTAGTCTAGAAATGACATTCCTCTGACCGAAATTACTATACCGTGCAAATTTGATTGCAATCGGTTAAATGGGTGCAAAGATATCACGAATTGTTATTATCGTGTCGTAGCTCTCTATAACGCCTTATATGCCGTCATAAATGGTGCCGGCGTGTTTTCTGCTCGCAAAGTTGTTCTAATCCATTTATCTTAGTAATTAATATCCGTATTTGAATCTCTGAGTGCTGTGAGTTGTGCCATAGCAGTAGCCCCATCGGGCCGGAGTCTCGAACATTGCACATATTGTAATCATTAAATTAAGTTCCTTGTCTCTTTATAATTTACTGATCATTGTCGTTAAATGAAATATATAAATAAATAAATAAATCCCCTGTCTTTTAAATGGCACAAATTCCTACCGTATAATCAACGGGCAAGAAGGCCGATGTTTTCGGTTGTGTGGCTTTTATTTAATATAATTCCTATAATTCCTCTATACAAATGTGGAGTCAGCTTAAAGTTTGCAACCCACTTATATGCAGACCGATATAATCGCTTGGGAAATGCTGAGCATGAAATTTGTCGCCGCCGCGCCAGTGGTTACTCTATGTATATATCTTATGTTCATGCCCTCTGCATAAACATATATACAGAACACATAAGATAACAACATTACGTATTTAGTTTTAGTCCATTTCATGTATCAAAAAGTGAATCAGAATAAATCGAGAAGCAAAGCTCAGACGCTCCGCTAAAGAAAACGAATTGAATAGCGAGCGACGGTTAGTAATTAAAGCAACAATAAATACAGTGCTAAACAAAGAGTCTACGGTAGAGGCTGCGTGTCGTGTGTGAAAATACAATACAAAACCCTTTTGGTAAGCTCAAAGAAAATAATGAAAATGCAATAGTAAAACCTCTTGGTTAACCCAAAGAAAATATATAACATAAGTCATCCTGAGCGACAAGGAATCAACGTCGTCGCCAGCGCTGTAGCCGCGTGAGTAAGCGAGCGCTTTGCTTTGCTGTTCGCTTGTCACCGGAGCACCCAAAGGTGACTACGGATTTGAATCCGGAATCCGTGAGGATTCGCCTTTCTGTGTTATCAACGAAGACCTCGCCACTCGCATCACAGCAATTTGGCACAGCAGTCAGGTCCGTGCTTCTTGGTATGCTGACATCGCACTCAATTCGGATCACTCGCATACCTGCAGGACGCATTCCTGATTTGACACCCCATTTCCCCCCAGAGGCTTCACGCCTAGCAGAACAGCGAGATGCACTTCGCAGTGTCGACCCTGCGGACCCCAGGATCCCTAAAATGGGGCCCCAGATTGGGCTCCTCGTGAACGAATATCGAAAGGTTAAATGGCCACAAGCATGGAGGAGATAAGAAAAAAAGAGAAAAGGCATACCTTACCTTACTTACCTTCTCCACCTATGCTCCACTACACTGCACGTACCGGATATGTGGCAGCTGTGGAAGATAATTTTCGTTTCCAAACCATGGAAATCCATACACATGTACAGCTCCTACCTGCCGAATACAGCTCTCTAGTACCCAATCAATCATTACTCAATCATTATCTATCAGTTTACTCGAGAAGAGGATGAACGGATATCTGCCAACGCTGAAGGAGCACCTCGATACGCGAAACTTACAGATTTCTGCCCCCAAAATCCTCTGCTACCCTTCTGACCAACTCTACGAAGGAAGTGACTAAGGTGCTTGATATCCACACTAGTGGTCAGAGCATCTCAACCGAACGATATCCAAAAATTCTCGGAGTCACTTTCGGCTGCCGTTTTGGATTTGCGAAGCGAGTAAGGGGCACAAAAAAGGTGCTAAGAGCTTTGATCGGGAGCACTTGGGCAAAAGATAAGGAGACTATTGTAACCACTCACAAAGCCATTGGCCGTCTCCTTATAGACTACGCCTCCCCTACGTGGACTCCATGCATTAGCAAGGTACAATAGGAGAACCTGCAGAGGTCACGAACATAGCTCTGCGCACAGCAACGGGATGCCACTTGCCCGTTGACCACCTCCATCAGGAAGTAGAGATGCTCCCTGTGCGTGAGCACTGTGAGATGCTGACCAAACACCCCAATTACTTAGCCAGCAGACCACCAATGTCAGCATTCACCGATCCAGTCAGACCTGACCTAGCGATAATGGCGTGGTCCATCAGTCACCTGCTGGAAAACGCCACTCCTGGAAACGTCAGTGCTGGCCTAGACTCGGTCCACACTGAGTCCGTGGCAGAGGCACTCCCCAGCGCTGCAGCCAATGTTGTGCTCGGAGGCAGACCACCCATAAATAAGGTGGAAGCCACCCTTCCTTCATGTGCCCACTCCACCAGTCCCACCTCACTCCGGAATCCCTGTGGACACAGTCAGTCGAGGCAGCTAACTTCCGCCGCCTGGCCGTGGTCTCACTCTATCCGTCTATTGTGCTTATCCTCTATTTACATCATCATATGTGCATATAACAAATCGGCTACAACAACAAAGGCGTCTGAAGTTGGATCTACAAAAGAAATATGTAGATGAAGAAGATTGACAACGCTGCCAAGAGCGTATCAACGAGCTGAACAGACATATTCGTCAAAAAGAGCGAAGTAACGCAAAAGGGCTGCAAAAATGAGCCCCGCTTGTTCCAATTATAAGTTATCTTTCAAGTTGAAGCACCCTAACAGTGCAACTTGAGAAATGTTATGCTTTGATTAAAAACATGATTAGACGTTTAATTGTATTAATAAAAGTTGTGAGCCAATCATATGCAATATAACAACTAAATCTGGCGCTGGGTTTTTCAAGCAGCCGCAATAACCGTAATAGTAATAACATTAAATATATGTCAACCTTGTTTTTCGCATAACAAATGCAATTTTTGCTAAATATAGTGATATAGTAAATATATATAAGTTATTTTCATGCAAATTTTCAATTATATAAAATATATTTTACAAAATGTATTTTGGCTCGGTGAGAATTCAAGTGAATCCTAAGACAATACGGCCAATGTGGTCAATATTGTCAAAATTGTCGATCACACAGATGACATTCAAGCACTGTGAATCCTTTTGCTCAAACATAACATAATTATAAAGAAACGTTACATGAGCAGAGCAAACAACCTAGACACAATATAAAGTTGTTATATTTGCAAGCATGGTTGAAAATTAAATTAATTAAAATGAATAATTTGTTATGTATAATAAAGTTATGGAATGGAATAGTTTAATTTCGAAACATATTTGAAAGATCATATAAATGCATTAACAAAAATGCAAATATAAAAGTCGAAACGCTAACACACCATATAAAAATAATTGTAAATGAATACAAAAGTGTTTAAAGATAATCAAATCCCTTAATACAAGATTAACAAATCTTAATAATAGACGACACTTTAGCCTGATACCAGAATTATGTAAAGGCAGAAAACCTACAAACTCTCTTGGATGCATTGAATCCAATAGATTCATTAAAAGACACTCATGAACGAACTGCTGTAAGCATAATTAAGACAAATCTGGAAGACCACGCTAGAAACTTGATAAGTAATGAGCAGACAATTCTTGCCATTATTAATCAATTATTCATAGCTGGAAAAGGAGAATCTGTAGAGGTAATGTCTGCAAATCTCCATAATCTGCAAAAGAGCAAAACGGAAAACCAGTACACTCAAGATTTGGAAAAGTTGACCAATTCTTTGGAAGGAGCTCAGTAATGGTTGAAGCAGCTTGACATTATCGGTAAAGGCCATGACGCAAAACTGTGCAGGAGGTAATTACCAGAAAAATGGTTCCCGAAACAATAACCAAAATTATAACATGGGACAAGGCCAAAAGAGAGCAAACTCTAGAGGCCGTGGTAACTCAAACAATGGAAATTACAATAATATCTCAGATACGTAAAACACATTGGGAAGCTCCCAGAACCCTTTAAGCGAAGAGACCAAAGTATAAAGGTTCATTCAATGAATTTTAGTGTCAAATTGATGTGTCATTTCAGAATGCACTAACAAAAAGAAAACTAACACTCCTTGTAGACACAGGTGCACCCGATTCGCTTCTTAAAGTAAATTCCGATGTTTATCAAAACATCCAAAATAATACAATAATAGGTATCCAAGGCAAAGGCCATGGAGTAATAAAGTCATGCATTAATTGCACCACAAGACACCCCATAACTGCCGAACAGCTATGAGATGTCACGGCCAAAACACATCTTATCTGATCTCACTGATTCCTTAAAACCAAAAAGTAAAAACAATCCCCCCCCCACCAGATGCAATTAATAATTAAAAAAGCATGACACTGCTAATCCACAACTCTTTAGAGCACAGAGAAGTGCCCCTTAACCAAGTTTTTGACTCCGTCGAAGTAGAAATTCAATCAAAAATCACATTCAACGTCATTTCATCCTACACACCCCCTCAAAAAACATTTTACACCTCCCATCTAGAACTTTTCCTAACAAACGCAAAGCCTAAAATAATAACCGCAGTCTTCAAAAGATGGCACCAAATGTGGGGCTCATTAACTGACAACAAGAGAGGCAAAACGTTAGCTAACACACAACACACTTACTCACCTGGACCTCACCCTCTGCTTCCCGAATTATTCCCTAACAGCAGCAGTAAAGCATTAGAAGACTTCCACGGCAGCGATCACTCACCCATCAAACTATTCTTAGTTAACTCAACGAACAAGTCAAAATACATACCGAGGTTTATAACCGACAAAGGAGACTGGACTCTATGCTCAAAACACACAGTAATTAGTCAGTAACAACATAAATAAAGAAACAGACACCATACAGAAAATCATTCGCAGCTCACTTTGCAATCCCCCAATCATCCCCACACAAACACCCAAAAAACGTTCCCTGGTCGAACAATCAGCTCCATTTGCTTAGAATAAATAAGGTATTGTCATGGAGAAAACTAAAAAAGAACATTAACACAGAAAACATAATTAGATACAAACGAGACAACGCCTTATTCCGACGCACACTAAAAATAGCTAAAAAAAACAGAATGCACCAACACATTCACCTCACAAATAAATCCACAAACTCCTGCGCAAAAAATATGGCACAACATTCGACGCTTTTGTGGCCTTAATCCGTCCAAGAGCATCCACTGCATATATAACCCAAAATCATCCCAATACTCAACCGACACATCCGAAATCGCAAACATTCTCTGCAAAAATTGGTCAGACAGAGCTAATGACTCCAACTTCCCGGCACCCTGCTCAGCCGCTAAACAAGCAGTAATAGCGGAAAATCCTACCGTCACCTACAATAAAAAAGCATTAGCTATCGAAGGCGATATTCCAACGCTTGAATTCAATGCAGCCATATACTCCCTAACTGGCAAAACACCCGGAGTAGATAGAATCAATTATGCAATGATAAAGAACGTAGACAATAGTACAAAGACTCGCATAATACACCTACAAAACGCTATCCTTATCAACTACATCCCACAAGTATACAAGACTAGTATTATAATCCCAATTCTCAAACCATCCTCCCCAAAAACTGAAGTAAACCGACCTATATCACTAAGCAACTGCCTATCAAAAGTATTGGACAAAATAATTGTTAAGACTGTGGTGGTTTGTTACCAACAACAATCTTGTACACAACAGCCAAGTTAGTTTTAAGAAAGGCAAATCTACTATAGATAGTCTACTTCTCGTAGACCATCTCATAGCTAGAACGCTCTCAAAAAGAAGCCACACATCAATAATTTCACTTGACTTCACCAAAGCTTTCGACAGAATAGGACTACACACCATACTCGAACAACTAAAAATATGACAAATCGGACCCAAAATATACAACTGCGTTAAAAACTTCATGACTAACAGAAAAATTATAACTAAAATAGGGCAAAATTACTAAACAGCGCAACCACTACACAATGGCATTCCACAAGGCTCCTCCCTCTCTGTAATTCTCTTTATCATAGCATACTCCGGAGCCCAGTTATCAACAACAAAATGTAAACACAACTGCTCTTGCAACGTCAGTACTGGCAACCTCCAGCTAACAAACGTTAACAGTATAAAACTCCTTGGTATCATATTTAACAACAGATACAACTGGAAGGCTCGCGTAAATTCCTTAAGAACTTCGCTAGACAAAAAACTTAACATTATAAAATGCCTTTCCAAATCCAAATTCAATTGCCACACATCTTATTTAATAAAAGTCACCAATGCTTTGATAATGTCAAAAATCGATTACTGCCTGTTTGGCTCAGCGCCCCAGAGTACCACCCGACCCCTCAATTCAATGACCAATTCCGCAATAAGGCTAGCACTCGGTGCTTTCAAAACTACTCCAGTCAATAACATGCTAAATGAGACATAAATACCTCCAATACACATAATAAACCAAATCGCAACAGCTAAACTCTGCAAATCAATAATAAATTCACACAACTCAACTATCTTAAAGAAATTAAAATACGAATCAACAATAGATAGAATCATCAGCACTGCAAGAAACCTCGGTATTACGCACACACTTTATCGCCGAAACCCCATAATACATACCCCCCAATGCACCTACACAGAATTTCAATCGACTTCTCCCTCAGAGAGTACCCAAAAACCTCAACCCAACCTCTCACATACAGAGAACTGTTTCAAGAAATCCTTGACAACAACAAAAAATACAAAACCATCTTCACAGATGGCTCACAAATAAACAACATTATAGCATATGCAATAACCGACGAACACAATATAATTAAAACAGGCAGAAGCCTTTGAAATTACAGAAGCCCTGAATATTTTAAAAAAGAAACCCGGCAAATACGGAATATATACTGACTCCTTTCAACTATAGACGCTATGAAAAATACCAACAACTCCGACTGCTACCCATCCATCATCCGAAACACCCTCACCAAACACCACCCAAAACTCAAAATCATTTGGATTCCCGGCCATGTAGGCATCGGGGGTAATGAATTAGTTGACAGCGCCGCAAAAAGTGCAACCAAGTCTCCGCTCATTCTTACCCCATATTACAATTTCCAAGAACCTAAAACAACTTCCATCTAAATATGACCAACACCTCAAACTTAGATCACAATAACAAAATGTCAAGATACTACCAAATTAAAATTACGAGGCTCAGACTTGGCCATACCAACCTGACACACCAACACTACCTCAACCTGTCAGACAATACATGTCCATTCTGCAGAAGCGCAATAGTATCTATTGCCCATATCCTAAGAGAATGTCCATCTCTCAAAACATCGTACGCTCAAATATTTAAAAATAAAGACTCCATACAACTTTTATCTCAACCCATACTAAAAAATGTTACAATTATTTTAAAGTTCCTTAGACAAACAAATATTATAAATAAAATCTAGACATATCAAAGAGTCGAAGGCCTCAGCAGCCAGTACTCTATAGTTAAGTTTTTATATTATAAGTTAACTGTATATAAATAAATAAATAAATAATATATAAGGCATATGAATAGGAGAAATAAAATCTAAAGGCATAGACTTATTTGAGCTTCAAACAAACAGATACATAATTCGACACAATTTTAATACAGTTGCATTAAATTTTGCAATGTCATTTGACGAAATAATAGGCATTGACTTTATTGAAAAATTCAATTGCCAATAGGATTTCAAACTATCCTAAGATTGGCTTATAATTAGACCAAACAATTTAAGGTTCCCAATTTATGTTCCTATAATATATAGTTCAGGTAACAAGCTAATACTTCTACCAGAAATTTTTTTTTTTTTTACTGAAAATGTGTTTATTACTTTACAAAGTTTTTATAGCTTACTGTTACTATTAATAATAACTTATACTATAGTGGATATTTAATTTTCAACATGATATATACAAACGTACATACTTAACCCTAATAGGGTAACTGGATGGGAAGAGGGGAAGATTAAAGGGTTCTGTGGGACAGGTCGGTTGGGTGGACTCTCTTGAGCCTCCTTCTCATTCTTACTCCGTGGATACGTCTACTTCTTAGGAGCCTTTGCGCCAGCTGGTTAGGGTGATGTGCGAGTTTGTCTAGATATGCAGAAGCTTGGCGATTGATCACATCTCCGATCCTCGGTACATGGAGTTCCTTCTCGATATCGCTGTTGCGTATGTACCATGCCGCACCAGAAATTCTGCGCAAGAATTGGGACTGCACAACACGTATTTTATTAAGGTTCGACTTAGCCGCTATGCCGTATACCTGAATACCATATCTCCAAATGGGTGACAGAATGACTTTGTAAATGAGCGTCTTGTTGGCTACTGACAGTTTATTCCTGGCATTAAGCAAGATCCCAAAAAGCGCAAATCAGGAAATTCAACTTTGTATTTATGTTGAAAACGCCACTGCAACATCTCAAATACATTTGTCCGGATACTAAACTAAAACCAGTACCATTCCAACTTTCCGGCTCCACAATGCAAATCCGTGAGCTTTTTAATGGAGCAAAAATGGGAAAACGTAAATAGAAGACACCGGACTTCTTTGGCTTGGCTGATAATTGAGAAAGACAACGGCGGGTCATTCAAATAGCAATGCTTAGGTCGCAGCTCGCTTATATAGCTTGACTCAGCGCCGATAACACTAAGCGTCTTATCAAGTTTTCAAAGAAAGTGAGATATAAATAACATTGGCATATGCATATGGGCGCAACATAATGTAAACATGTAAGTAAATGTTATTGCTAATGGCATACTGCATGCTCTTCTGCTTTACAATATTGGCCTTATATTATATTTTTTATAAAACAAACTAAAATAATATGATCCAACTTTCCGGCCCCTTTGTAGGCCTCAGGAGCTATAACTATTTGGTGGTAGCACAGCCAGTTTGTGGATTGTGCGCTTAATGATGCCTGCTGGTTTGCGCACTTCGCACTTTACCATCGCCTCCTGCCCTTGTTTCCACCACCCTTCCAGTGATCGTGGACCAGGACAATACATCCTATTGTCAGGCCGGGTCCTTTGGTACTCCACTGATGGCTTTGCTCTAGAACTGCTGCTTGAGCGCTGACTGCATTCGCCACCGCTTCAAATACCCGAAGCTGGCCTTGCTGCTGACTGCGTCGAGTTTGCCCGATTAGGAGGTGAGGTGGTATAAACGACCATTCTACTCCTTGTTGCGCTGAGTACGTCCTGAGATGGTCCTGATCCCGCTGAAACGCTGCGTGGAGTTCCTCCAGTTCCTTGCTTACTCCCACGAAGTTGGTTGCGTTGTCGCTGTATACTTCTCTCCTCCCGATGAACCTTTTGAAAACAAATAGGAAACTCTCAGTGGAAAGACCGAGAACAAGTTCTAAGTGAACAGCCTTTGACGCGAATCTTGAGAGACACATAAAATGGGCCGCAGATATCTACCCCACAAACCAAAAAAGGGCGTACTTTTTGCAATCGGTTGGCCGGTAGTTTTCCCATGTAATACAGGCTTGTAATAAAAGCAGTGCACACAAATTCGTGATTCTTGTGAACGCCTCGAGCATTAATTACCTATATCAGCTGCCTTAGAAGTGATATCATCACCTTTGCGCCTGCATGGTAGTGATTACGATGTAGATTGCGACGAAATAAAGATTTTTGAGACTTTTGAGACAAAAGGAGAGGAATTGTGACCATAGATCACATCTCTGCATTTCAAGTGACAACTCAAATTGATGAAGACGTGGCCATTCATCAGAGTTTTTGAGAAAAAACTGTGGCCTTCTGTTCACAGTGTGCATGTTAAGCCGTTTCTATCGCTTACACTTGAGACTAGGATTCTCATCCGTAGGCTCATGTCGTCAAACCATATTGCTGGAGAGCTCCTCGATTTCAGCAACCCTATTAGCCACAAACGTTGATCGTGTGGATGGCTTGTGAGTCGGACCAAAAGTTTAAGCTTACCCAAACAAATTTCTCAAGTAATGATGCCACTTGAGCCAACAACTTCACTAACAGATGCGATGCATTCAATTCGAGGCGTTAAATTCATTTTTTTTTTACAGAAGACACTCGAGATTTTGCTGTCAGAAGCCTTGACAAAGCATTTGAATCATTTCTATAGGAGGCAAGACAAATATAGCGAGGTATAGCTATTTTGTCTAAATCAAGCAAATTGTGCTTAAATCTGTTCCAGCTAGTATGAAGATTTATGGGAACGGACTCATCCCAATCTAACTTTGCCGCCGAAGTTCTTGCAGAAAAATGTTTGCCCTTGTAATCAAGGGACATATCAGACCCAATGGCTCGAACAAACGTGATGCAACGACAAAATGTTGCGCTTAGTTACGGATAATGAATCAAACGAATCATGTAAACGATAGTGAAACAAATCATTTTGAGGGTTCCATCGCATTCCAAGTGTTTTTATTTAAGCAGAAGTATCAAACTGCAGAGACTTATCCTGCCCACCGTTAGACTGCAGATGGGGATTATTTGAAGCCCATTCCGCCAATTTGAAACGTCCAAGTTCTAAAACTTCACAAAATTCCTGACGGATTAATTTTAGTCCTTCCATACTGTCTGCTCCTGTAAGCATATCGTCAACGTGTAATTACTTTGAATAACTTGTGATGCAGTTGGATGTGACTTAGCTTAGATTTCTGACAATTCAAATAGACAGCGGAAGGCCTAGAAGAATGCCGATGCTGTTCCGTATGTTATAGTGTGTAGACGATAGGTTTGCAGTTATTGGTTCGCGCTCTCCCTCCAAAGAATCAATTGATAATTTCGATCTTCTTTGGCGACATTTATTTGTCTACACATCTTTGAAATGTCAGCCGTCAGCGCAAATTTGTTTAATTGAAATCGCGAAAGAGTAGAGTAGAGTTCCTACACCTACAATCAATGTCTCGTTTAACGAGATTGAGGTCGACGTGTTGCTTGATGCGTCGAAACTACTCACAGTTTGGTGGTGCTACTATCAGGTCTCAGGACATAGTGGAATATTGTAATACTGCTAGTAAGCAATGACATGTGGCCAAGGTTGAGGTACTCTTTTTATAAAATCCATGTATATGTCTCGCAAATAATTATCCTTTGCGTGTTTGTGCTCTTGTGATACAAAACCCAATACATTGGGACTACGTTTAAATGGCAGCTTAACTTCAAAGCGACCCGTCTCCAGCCTGCGTACTGTTTGCTTTAAGCTGCCATCGCATGTCAATTGTTAAGCTGTTTAAACAGCCTTCGACTTTTCTGGGGCAAGTTCTGATTCCGAAAAGCATGCTACCAGAGAGTCGAGAGAACAATGAACACAAAAACTTGATTTGATGCGCTTGAAGTGTACGGTAAACCACTGTTTACTTATTCATAAGTTGGATCTTCTTGGCTTCCCATGCCATCTCCGACAACCTTAATCTCAGAACTCAGAAAGTTCCCCTTAATAACTCTTACTCTAAGCGCCTAAGGGGTACCGAAGGGTAGCCACCTTGGTCCACTTCTCTTCACATAATTTTTCAACGATCTGCCCCAGGTACCGCATTCTCGTGTACTAATGTACATCGACGACGTAAAACTTTGTTTGTCCTTCAACGACCCTTCTTCTTACTTTAGGCTGCAAGATGACCGTTACTCTTTCAAATTGCGGTGTCAGGTCTACATATTAAATCTGCACTATTCTAAATGCAAAGTCATATCCTTTTGTCGTAGCACATCGCTTCAGACATCGCACCTTCTTAACGATATGCCCCTTGATCGGATCGACATTTTTGATAACTTGGATGTTCTTTTAGACTCTATATTGAAATTCGATTTACACCTTTCAATTACCGTCAACAAGCCTGTGTTCTAGGTTTTATTAAGCGATTGTTGAAGGAATTTGATAATCCTCATACAACTAAGCTACTGTATACTTCTCTGATCCGACCTATTTTGGAGTACGCATCACTATGCGTACACTATGCGTATTAGTGTGCACAATACAGGAATCACCAGGACCGCATTGAGTTCAAAAGAAATTTTTAATTTTTGCTATTCGTGGGTTGTATTGGGACCCCAATAGGGGCCACAAAAGGGCTTCTGCTCATAAACCTTCCGTCTCATGAAAATCATAAAATTATAATTAATGTTATCTTTATACATAAGCTGATTAATGGTGAAATTGACTCGCCGTCTTTAATTAACCAAATTCGTTTTTGTGTTCCTGGTAAAACTACTAGAAACTATGTTCCTATCTATCTTCAGCACTGTACTTTAAACTATCTGCTGCGTGAATTTGTATTTATTTCATAACCAATTTCAGAACCAATTTTGGACATAAGACAGAGGCATCTACATCAACTGACCAAATTTTTTCCAGATCGGGCGGCTATATCATAGGGCTCCAATAAAACCGATACTATAGGAATGAACACAACCCTTTTGTGTTTCATTCAAATCAAACCAAATTTCTATTTTTCACATTTTATTCAGATTGGACAACTATAGCCTCCACAGAACCGATTCTTTCGGAATTAACATTTAGGAGAAAAACTTCTTACCTTTTCATTGAAATCAGGCCAAAATCGATTTGTTTCCATTTTGCGAGGTCCCTAGCCTGTTCACCAAAATTGATCAGGAACGGTCGGCAATAGTTGGTAAAGGGCTTTTAATGGTCGAGCAAGCTCGAGTGTAGGAAAATTCGAAAATAAATGTATATTACTATTCTTCCCCTTATTTTTATGGAGCTGCGCCAATTAAGCGGCGTTTGCGATATAAATCATTAAAATCAATAGAGCAAATTTGCCCAATATCCTTATTTTAAATTCACACATAGAACTCATGCGGTTGGGTGCAATTTGGTATCATTTGGCTGAGACCTTAGTCACCAATTTCGAAAAATATCCAAAGAGGGTACTTTAGCTTTACAATGATCTTATTCCATATATTTCAATTATGTATGTCTTAAACAACTCCGAATCAATCAAATTTTTTTTTCGAATATTCGAAGAATTTAAAATTAAACAAGTAAGAAACAGTCGAGTTTACAGTAAAATACTATGTACCTAGTAAGCTGGTAAATTATATAGCAGACCGATCCTGATAAAATTCAGTGAACGGACATAAATGATAGAGAAAAAACAGAGTAAGAGTATACAAAGCTATAAATAGAGAGCGTTTTGGTGTTTGCTTTGATTCCACATGATGGGTCTTTGCACCGCTCTATAACAGGCACGTGCCTTATTTTGTTTCCGATTAAGAATATATATAGTTTATGGGGTCAGCATCAGAATTAAACAAGGTCAACAGACTTGGGGCATTCTTAAATACATTTACTATGTTTAGGATTGGAGGAATGTGGCCAAAACTATTCGCAAACAAGAAAATCAAATGGCTTCACACTTGGCGGAAGAAACACTAAAAGTTTACTTCCAATACCTGACAAATTCATAGCGGTTAGCCCCAGTAATCGATTTGCAGCGCCCTACATATATGACGAGCTCTTAGACAGCTCAGTAAGTGTCGCACGAATTCAACACATGTTAACCAAGAAAAAAATTAACAAAGCAACAGGAGATGATAGGATCCCCGTATGTATTTTGTTCTAAATGCTATAGAGGCTTTTCTAATTGAGCTTGTGAAAGAATATACGAGGATATTAGATGAAAGAAACAGATAGAAGTTTCTCTAGAAGCATAATATATCCAATCCATAAATAAGACGATCCGGATTAAAAAAGTAATTATCTCGGCATTTCCTTCGTGAATAGTGGAGCAAACATTTTTATGGGAATACTAAATAAGCGACTAACGTCGTGGGTGACGAGACACCGCAAGCTCGACGAATACCATGCGCGCTTTCGGAAAGGATATTCAGCTATAAACAATATTTGTAAACTTACATCTATTGTACACCTAATGTGGAGTAAGAAAAATGAGGTGTATGCTTTTTCGTTGATTTTAGTGCGGCCTTCGACAGAGTCCCAAGCTGTTTAAGATGTGAATCTCAGTAGAATTTGTGCACGTAGTAGAGGGCATATATAAAGATACGTACTCTGCAATGTAAACTGGCCAAAAACTGTCAGATCCGTTCCAAACTTATGTCTTTGTCAAGCAGGGCTGCTCGGTTTCGCTTCTTTTGCTTGAGATGCCTTAGGACGTGGTCTGCAATTACACGAGCTAACTATAAGGCTGCTAGTGTATGCTGACGGTATTGTCATATTGTCGGATAACTCAGTTAAGCTCCAGCAAATGAGTAATCGACTAAAACAGTGTTGCTAGGACTGGGGAATGGAATTTAAGCTACAAAAATCAGAGATAATGATTTTCCAGGAAATTGGTTGCGGCGGAACAGTGGATTTATAAAGGAGTCTGAATATGTATGGTAAGAGAATATAAATATTTTAGAGTCTTAATAACACCTTTTTCGTCTTGTACTAAGCATGTTACATAACAAATAGCACAAACAAAATTCTGAATAAGTCCTACTTGGACGAACTTCTCTAGAAGCCAAAATTAACGATAGCCTCAAAGTGGAGAATTTTTTAAGCTGTTTGTAGGTTGATAGAATCATAAGGGCCTAGGTATGGGGCTACTTCTGTTTTGAAGAAGTTAACTACAGAGGTTTTATATAAAAAGACTGTTTGGACTTCACCCTTTTATAACATCCCATATATTATTTATATGTATCAATTTTGTTTATCTATTGTATCATTCGATCCACTGTGTATTTGCACTCACTGTAGCAATGCTAGATCCAACTGTAACTTGGCATCTAAAGAAAACTTATTTGCAACTCACATATGTTCTCTTCTCAATTCTCAACGCAACTATTTCATTACAAAGCTTTACTCTCATTACATTGTACCAAACTGCATACTCTTCTAATGCACGAGCATTTGTACTCCAATAAATGAAGAACTAGAATCATCGAAATCTCTTCTCGTCTTTTTTCTCTCTGCAAGGGCAGGGTACGTATAAGCTACCCGCGACCATCCCAAGCTATGTCCTGGCAATAAAAACAGAAGCGGAAGATGCTTTATCGGGATGTTGACTCACACTGCGCTGGACCCTCGACGCGAAGCCACATGGCTTGTTACGCGCGAAGCCCAGGCTAGAAGCTACCACGTCCCGCCCAACTGGCCGAGCGGCGCAGCCGTATAACGAGCGACACGAATCGCAAAGAAGGGGATGCTCGCTCACTTTCAATGAGAGTAAAAAACAACAAACCATAAACAATTTACATTATCTACTAGCCGGATGCATTAGTATAGTTGTTTTGTTTGCGTTGAAGGGGTTATTATTAAAGATAAAGTTAAATAGATTATTGTAGTTACAACAAAGGATACGAAAAGGTTCATGCAGGACATAGTTTAAATTACAGTTCTGAAGATAGATAGAAACATAGTTTCTAGTAGTTCTAAGAGGAACACAAAAACTGATTTGGCTAATTAAAGACGGCGAGTCAATTTCGACATTAACCAGCTTATGTATAAAGATAACATTAAGCAACTTTCTACGATTTTCATATATGAAGGGAGGGGGTTATTGGTGTCCCAATGCAACCCACGGAGAGAAAACAGTAAACATTTTTTTTTGGACAGACTTAATGCGGTCTTGGTGATTCCTGTATTTTGGACACCGAACACACACAGTAGTTTGGTTATATAAGGATCATCAAATTCCTTCGACCATCGCTTGATAAAACCCAGAACACTCACAGCCTTATTGAAGGTAATTGTCGTAATAAGAGTCGTTGAAGGACAAGCAAAGTTTAACGTCGTCGGCGAACATAAGTACACGAGAGTGGGATAGAAACTCAGGCATCGCGTTGATAAATAAGGGGAACAGCAGGGGACCGAGGTGCTTACCCTGCTGTACCCCTGATGTAATCGTAAGGGGCTTGGAGTAAGAGTTATTAAAAATAACTTTCTGAGTTCTGATATTAAGGTAGTCGGAGATCCACTTAAAAAGATAGAGTGGCAAGTCAAGGAGATTTAACTTATGAGTAAGTAAACAGTGATTTACCGAGTCAAATGTTTTGCTGAAGTCAGTGTAAATGACGTCAATTTGCATTTAAGTATTAAATCCTTGTACTACAAAAAAAGAAAATTCTAGGTAATTAGTGGTGGTAGACCTAGGCTTCATAAACCCATGCTGAGCAGATGAGATTATAAAAAACTCAAGAGTGTTGTAACTGTGAAGTTACTATTTTTTCAAAAAGCTTAGGAATGGCAGACAGCTTCAATATAAATCTCTGTAGTTTTGGAGTTCATTAAGCAATAAGCTTTTAGTGACTAGGGGAGGTGGAATGATATTAGACCTGTGTAAGCTATAAGGGAATATCAGATCAGACCCATACTTAAGAGAGGAATAAGTTGTTTGAAATAATTCTGCAAATAAGTTGGCAATGCCTTGATCTGTATTTGCTTTAGTATTTATATAAAATAATTAAGAAGGTAGGACAGATATATTTCGGCTTGAATTAACAAACTTATAAAATTGTGTTGGGTCCTGAGGAAATTGTATTCTACAGAAATGCAGATATGCCTTATAGCACTCGGAATTAATGACAATAAACCTTGAACAGGCGGCAATAAATGCGAGGACCTCCCTGAAATGTTGTACTGCTTAAAGAGTCTAGATTTGATTTTTTTTAAAGTGGTCAACTGTGTATACCAAGGAGGACTAATGAACTGAACCAAATCCTTAAAAATGGAATAAAGAATTTTGTAGAAAGTCTAACGCTCTGTCCATATCTATAGAAGTGTACAAATATAACCAGCCTGAGTAAAGGACGACATTGCTTAGGCTAGCGAAATCAACCTTTCTAAATGAATATGTTCTAGCTGACAAGTTGGAAGATGTGGATACTAGAGACTCTAGAGACCACTGATATGGAAGGGTCATAAGCAAATATCAAATCAAGTTCGCGATTCAATAAGTTTGTTACAAAATTAACTTGAGATACGGACAATTCAAGTAGGCCGTCAAGAAATTCGTGTTGCCTTGAAGGTATTAAACCGGCTGTGTCGATCGCAGACGACCACGTGACATCACAGATCATCAAAGACGCGATCGATTGAATAGCATTAAGATGATCCAAGTACACAGAAATATCAGAACGTGGATTAATGTAAGAGGCAGTGATAAAGACAGAAAAACATTTGGGAGACTCTTTAGTACAAATAAATTCAATAACGTTAGGAAAATTAGGCAGAGTTGGTTCCGACAGAAAACCGGAATCAACAGCATTCAGTACTCTTCACTACCCTGGCGGAGATAGAATATTGTATGTTGGCTTAGGGGTTTTCAGCTCTATAACGACAAAGCCAACAAAAAAGCATGGGCTCGGAAGAATCAACCTTGAACGGGCACCCATTGAAATTGAGAGCACTATAGGAATGATAAAATTTCTCACTAGGTAGCTGGCAGCAACATAACGGATTTGAAACGACTTAACGCAAACGCAATGCAGCGAAAAAAACTAAAAACAAAAAAATGTGACAAGCAAGGCAGAGAGTCTAAAAATAGCACAAGCTCATTCGCAGACACGCAAGCAAAATCAAACACAATATACAGCGCAAAGAGAATATTAGAATTGTTGCACTTGTATGCTTATGCTTGTAGCTCAGAGTTTGGTTTTATTTTCACAAAGAAAACAAAAACAATTTAAAAAAGTTGAAATTAGCATAATACGGGAGATTGAAAAAAGCAACGGTCTTCAACGAAAATCAGAGTGCGAGTCAGCGTAGCATGTTTTCCATTTTTCATCCAAATTAAACCAAATCCAGTTTTTATCCATTTAAAAATGCCCCATATCCGATGACCAGATCTGGTCAAGATCGGAAAACTATATTATTTATCTCCCATGTGACAGTTTGTTCCGGAATGAGCTGACTTTTTTCTTTTTAATATAAATCAAATCAAACCAAATTCGGTTTGTATCCCTTGTATTAACTGTAGCCGCACGCCCGCCGACCAGATTTGATCTAGATCGATTAAATATTTAGAATGTGAATTGTATATAAGCTTCGGCTTGCCGAGCTAGTAAAGTAAACGAGTATATTGTATTCGTGCAAAAGTATGCAACAGGCAGAAAAAAGCGTCTAGAACCCGAAAAAGTTGATCAGCATCAACAGCAGAATCGATCTACCCATGTCCATCTGTCAGTCTATCTGTCCGTCTGTCCGTCTATCTGCCCGTCCGTCCGTATGAACACCTAGATATCGGAGACTGTAAGAGCTAGAGAGACCCTCAAAACTTTATATCTTCCACAAATTTTAACGCATTTAGTTGAAACTCGGTTCGTATATGTATAAGCACATATTCTACCGACCTGCCGAGTTCTGTTAAGATCGGATAATAATTGTATTGGCATTGAGAGACTCGACATTACTAACTTGTACTATATATATTTATTGTTTTGTTTCGGGGCGATGGCTGATACTCCAAGAACCACCCCTAGCACTGTGAACTCAGCTGGGCTACCACCGCGCCAACCATGAGCACAGGCATTTTCAAATAAGAGACACCGAACATAACAAAAGATAAGCTTCGTCATGTGAATGAGCTGGAGGTCGCTGACAAGACTGCTGTCCAGCAACTCAGTTTTAAGGTAGAAGCGTTAAAGCGGAGCCCCGAAATACATTGGCAGGTATATAAGGTGACGGAAATTGAAGACCAGTTCGCAAGACAGCACCAGGAGAGGCACTTTGTTCATTACTACTTCATGTTTACCCGTCCTTAACGTATGGTATGCCCAGCTTAGTTTAGAGGAAGCAAGCCACTAGCAGTAATACAGCAGCGCGCAAGACCATGTTTCACAAGGCCAAGTGCCTTGCCTGCAGCAAAGCGGATTCCTATTCGACAGTTTTTGAGTCTTTTTGAAAAAAAAAACAGCGTCCACGAGCAGTGGGAATAATTGTCGGAATATTGACTCTTGGCCATACCGGGCCACCCCATAACCAGGATCAGTAGAGCCAGCAGCACAGATCTTCAAGCAGACACCATTCAAGAAAAGTCTGCATAAGTTTGAAAGTGAAGCTAGGACGCGAATATAAAGGGGAAGAAGATAGGAAAAGAAAGCATAAGAAAATCCAGCAGAAGCGGCAAATGCAGATGCTAAGTGGTGGCATCAGTAGTATACCTGCAAAATTATAACCGATTCTTTGCCTTGTTGGACTCGATGCAAATTGCATAGGAAAAAGTTGCGGTGACTTTTTGGAAAATCGTTAACACCGGAACGAGCAAATGTGGCCGATGGTGGCGAGACCCAAGCTCAGGGGAGATATCGTTGCCAGTAGTTTGGAATGGAGTGACTTCCAGGACTTCTCGGTCGTGCGAGCATTGCAAAACCCATTGTATTGGCCGCTAACGAGCATACGATGGGATTGTTAGCCGTCTGCAGGATGCGCACTTCATCTCGGTCACAGATTTAAAGGTTGCTTTTTGTCAAATCAATTTGGAAAAGTAGAGTCGAGAAAAGGACATTCACTGTAATAATTTCCGCAAAATTAACGCGATAGTTATGTAGGATATATTAAGACTAAGATATCTTGAAATATTAATATCGATGTATCGATGACGATAAAAGAAACTCTTAAGAGACAACGCTAGAAATACATGGACGAAAGCGAAATTATAATTTTATATAAATTTGTTTCATACATAATTATTATATTTACAGTTCCAGTACGGACATTATATCAGTTGAGCAGAATTGAGGCAAAGTATTTTTGTATACCTAGACGATCTGTTGATCTGTTCGCCAAAGTTTAAGGAGTTCGGGCCTAGCTGTCAACGTAGAAAAAAGCTAGTTTGCTACCAGCAGGTTAAATATCTTTGATATGTAGTAATCGGAGGATGTATCAAAATGGATGAGGCTAAAATCAAAGTAGTGAAATAGTTTCCGAAACAGAAGCAGTTGAAAAGCTTATTAGAAATGACCGGATGGTACTAAGGACATGATTAAAAACTTTGAGATGACAGATGCGGGTGGAATAGTTTTCGAAGCAGGAGAGCAAGGTGAGGTTAGTATCAGCGCCGGTGCTGATGACACCGGATTTTACTGTAATGCTTCTTAAGGAGGAGCAGGCGATGTGCTTTTCCAGGTGGATGAAGCGGAAAATGAGCAATAGCCTTCACATCGGCAAAGCTCAATAAGGCACAGCGAACATTCCAAAATTCCGCGCTTATGTAGAAGGCATGCCTTTCTGCGGGTCACGCTTGTCTGAAATGGGTCATGGGACAAAAAGATTTGTCAGGTCGTCAAGGATGTCTGACAAGAGAAAAGTACAGTAATTTAGACACTTTATAAAACCAAGAACATCCACGTCTTTATTGGTAATTGAAATGTGAAAATCGAATTTCAATTTAGGGTCTTAAAAAACACCCAAGGCGTCTACACTGCCGATCCGATTAAGAAGTTACGATGACTGAAGCGGTATACTGCGACAAGACACCATAACTTTTCATTTAGAAGCAAAGCTTAACACGAGAATGGGGTAGTACGTGAGGTGAAGAGAAGAGAACCTTGGCGGCTACCATGCGGTACCCCTAAGCGGCTTAGAAAAATAATTTTTAAAAAGATATAGGATAGGAGGCCAAGTAGATCCTATGTAAAAATAAAGAGTGATTTTCAGAGTCAAATACTTTGAATTCTATTCCTAAATATTTGTATGGCAAATGAAAAAATTCTAACAGATTAGTGGTGTCACAAAGTCCCACGATGAGAATATAAAATTTAAGAACCACAAGAACGTTGCAATTGTGCACTCAAGATTTTTTCAAAAAGTTTAGGAATAGCAGACAGTTTTAATATTTCTCTGTAGTTGTGGGCATCGATCTTACTTCCCTTTGTATATAGATTCATAATGAAAGACTCCTTCCACAAAGAAGGGAAACATCAAGAATTTAATGATAAATCAAAAAGCTTCCAAAATGGCTTGCATAACGCATCAGCGCAGAATCTCACAATACACCCTGTACGCCATCAGCGAGAAGGAAGAAGTTAGTCTTACTGGACTTAACTTTATTAAGCAGTGAGCTTTCAGTAATTAGAAGAGGAGGAGGAACGATGGATGTTGTAAGAAGTTTGTAATTTATAACGATATTTATTTCTTATTTATTTATTTATATATTTATCGACAATGGTCCGTAAATGTTAAAAACTAAAGTAAAAAACAAAAGAGGACATACTAGAATTAATACATTGAATTTATGCAATGTGTGAAATTCCGGCCCGATGAGTCTCCTTTTAATTGCTATTGCCCAACTCACAGCACTCCGGTGGCCAGAGATTCAGACATACAAAATATTGTCTAAGATAACCCACTTAGTGTGAGGAGCGAGATGTAAACACTCCACCGTATCTATCGACCAGAACTTAAGAGCTACAACCTGAAGAGGCTGTGACAAAGTGAAAGCTATAAAAACCACGTTAAAAGTAATGATACTAACGTATAGTCTACTCAGCTTAGTATGTCCTAGAAGACTTTGAACATTTTGGTAGGAAATTGATAGTGAGTTTTTTAAACTGATGACTGAGGCATCAGGAGGAGGCAAATTATTTTCAATATTTTGTGAAGAACGCTTTCTTTTTGAAGTAACTTCACGCACTACTGAGTGCGGAGGCCAGTTTGAAGATTGAAACGCTTGTTTGAAAAGGGGTAGGGGCAACCGATGTGAGATTCGGTGCAGCAGACGCAACTGCAGTGAATAGGGTGTTAGAAACAGCGACACCAGACGTAAGGGTAGAAATAGCGATAGCTTCCTCAATAGTGGCAGTATCAACAGTGGCGGCAGCATCGGCAGCCGCAGTAGCAGTAGCAGCTGCGATATTTTCTGCAGCATCAGGAGACATATTGGCCCCTTCAATAGCTAAAACAGACGCATATGACGGTAATTACAGCGTCGCAGCATCATATGAAGCGAGCTCAGCATATGCACTATGCTGATTCGCTTCGGCGTGGGAAACTGAAACATTCAATTCATTATTAGTTAGCAGTTTCTGGTTAGCAAAATAACCATCGGTTTATGAAACTTAGCTTGGAGGGCTTTGAAGCCTACTGATACTGTTTGAAACAATAGATGAGTCTGTCTCATAAAATTACTCATGTCCACTTCAGGCCAATATTTGCCTGCATCAGGTCAGACACGCGACCAGCGTTTTGGCCAAATCCAGCACAGGATGTATGAGCTATGTTGGTACACAGCCAACAATAAGTCGACGTTCGGCGAGGAGTAATTTTATTGTTGTGCCATAGTGTAAATTACGAATAAATTAAGAATAAATTGAGTTGGACCGAAAATTGTTTTAAGATACTGTAATTACTCGCGAGTAAATTTACAAACAATGACATTTTCCGAAAATCTCAGACTCAAATTGTAATTATCGGGAGTTATTCCATACAACAGCAGTTTACCAAAGCAAGAATGCAAGCACCGTTAGTTTGACTAGAAACCGCGTAAGTTAGCAAAGAGCATATACCACAAGCATATAGCGTAATGCACAATAACAGAAAAGAGAGTTCAAAGAGCAAATAAATTAAAAAAAAAAAATTAAATGCACAATAGCTTCGGCCAAAGCTAATTTATATGCATAATGTATTATAGGTTGTAAAGCCGTAATAAACAAAAGTCACTGTCTAAGTAAATTTAAACATATGTTATTTCGAAGGTAGTAAGTTGAGTTCACAAGAAACTTAGGTTTTAAAAATTAATTCCCCGCCTTGCAACAATAATGCTAAAAACCAAGGTTCGACCAAACGCGACGACAACTGTCTCAAATCTGATCTGATAAGATCCACACTTAAGTTGTCTGAAAAACTCTGCAAACAAATCGATAATGTCTTGATCTGTCTTTGCTTTAATGTTTATGTAAGAAAGGGTCTTTATAATACTTAGAAATAATCACAGTGAACTTTGAACGAGCAGTTATAAAGCACGAGAAGTGACGGGACTTTTCTGGGTTCCTAAGCTTCTTTAATAGTCAAGATTTCATATTTTATAAGTAAAATAACTGTGGCGTAAGCCATGGTGGCTTATTGAACTTAATCAAACTAATGAGCGAAACAAAATCATTAAAAAGGAATGAAGAGTTATATACAAAAAATCTGCCGCACAGTGCATACCCGCATAAGTGAACAAGTAATACCAGTTGGCTTGCAGTCGTTAGGGCTAATGAAATCAGAATTTTTAAATAAATAGGTTCTGGAAGACATGTTAGAAGATTGGGGTACTGCAGAAATGGCATTATCCATAATAACGTATAATGAAGGATTTAATGGATCGTCAGGAAACAACAGTGAAATAACTTTTGAGACAACAATTATCAAATCAAGTAAACAATTCAATGAGTTTGCTACAAAATTAGCTTGTGAAAAGGACAGTTAAAGTAGGCCGTCAATGAACTCATGTTTTCTTGAAAGTATCGAACTGGCAGAGTCGATCGGAGATGACTGCGATTTATCACTGTTTTAGAAGTCCCCACAGCTGTCAGGAAGCATTAAAGCGACCGACTTGATTGCATTAACATGGTCCATAAGGATCAAACCTATCGTTTTTATGAAAAACAAGCAAGAACGCAACAGTCGAGCTTTCTCGACATGCAAATACCCTGCACCTGCACCCTGCAAAAAAACGACATAAAGATAGTTACTTTTAAGACACATAATCTCCACTTGGCTCAATTCTAATGAAAAACAAAAAAGCTATGCAATAAAAACACTAAAATGGGCAGTAGTGTTTATGGTGGCCACCATAAAAGCGGGCGTGGCAAAAAATAAAATAAACGATCTGGGTATATATTTATGGCAAATGAAAATTTAAATTTGAAGTTTCTATCTCTCGTAGTTTCCGAGATCTAGATTTCCATACATCTGGACGGCCAGACGAACATAGCTAGATCGACTCGAATTGTCGTGCTGATCAGAAATTTATTCCTTTTATGAGGTCCGAAAAGCTTCTTTCTGCCTTTCTGCTTTACCTTCAGACTAGACATACCCAAATCAGCATCTTTCGGCTTTGGCAACTCCCTTCCAAAGAATTGAAATTTGATTGTGTAGAGAAATAATTAATCAATATCCGAAAGCCAGTGAGGATTCCCTTAACACCATCCTTTGTGTTGCTTAAATGTACGCAGCTCGGTTTCAGCTGGTTTGCATCCATTTGAGGAGGCCCCACGCCTGCTGGACTGATCTCATCAATCCCATAGTTGCTATATCATATAGTTGCTATATAACCGATTGTTCCGGAGTGAGCACTTAGGAGCATAACTATTTTTTTTTCATCGAAATCACACAGATTTGATTTAGATCGATTATATATTTACAATGTGAATGGTATATAAGATTCGGCAAGCCGACGGTAGGATTCCTTATTTGTCACGTCAAGCGAACAAAGTACACTAAGAGGTTATTCAAAGCATAGTTTGAATTACAATGCTGACGATAGATAAGAATATAGTAATTTAGTCGTATTGACGGTAATGGAAATGTGTAAATCAAACTTCAGTTTAGCGTCTAAAGTAACATCTAAGTCATCTAAGATATCAATGTGATCAAGCGGCATATCGTTAAGAAGGTACGACGTTTGAAGCGGCTTACTTCGGCAGAGAGACATCACTTTGCATTTTGAACAGTTAAGATCTAACAACTTCACACCACGATAAAAATCATCAAGGTCATCATGCAGCCTTAACTGGGAGTTAAATGAAAGCAAAGTTTAACGTCGTCTGCGTGCATTAGTACTCGAGAATAGGTAAGTACCTGTGACAAATCAGTGATAAATACTGTGAAAAGAATGCGACATTGGTGGCTACCCTGTTGTAACCCTAAGGCAACCACAAGAAGTTTAGAGAGAGTTTTTTAAAAATCAAGCAGGTCCAGCTAATGCAGCAGCAGACTGTAATTTACAGTGTAAATATAAATTTAAGCAGATTAGTGGTTTTTGATCATTATTTCATAAGCAAATGCTGAGAAGATGAAATGATGGAACTACGGAAATGTTGTATCTGGGAGGTTATCTTTTTTTCGAGGAGTTTATTAATAGTAAAAAACTTGGATATGTCTCTATAGTTTTGGGCATCAGTCTTGCTCCCTTTTTAATGGAGAGAAATGATAAATGAGCCCTTCCAGAGAACAGGAAAAAATTAAACATTCAGAGATAGATGAAGAGCTTAAGAATGCATCCAGGAACACCATCCGGCCTGGAGAGAAGTTATGGATTATTAGACCTTTGCGTGTAATAAGGGTAGAGAATAATAAGTTGTCTGGAAAAATTCAGCAAATATTTATTTATTTATTTATATACAGTTAACTTATAATGTTAAATTATAACTATTAACTTAATTATAGAGTACTGGCTGCTGAGGCCTCTTTGATATGTCTAGATTTTATTTATAATACTTGTTTCTCTAAGGAACTTTAAAATAATTGTAACATTTTTTGGCGTGGGTTGAGATAACAGTTGTATGGGGTCTTTATTTTTAAATATTTGAGCGTACGATGTTTTGAAAGATGGACATTCTTTTAGCATATGGGTAATAGATACTATTGCGCTGCTGCAGAATGGACATATATTGTCTGGTGACGGGTTCAGGTAGTGTTGGTGTGTCAGGTTGGTATGGTCAAGTCTGAGCCTTGTGATTTTAATTTGGTCGTATCTTGACATTTTGTTATTGAGATCTAAGTTTGAGGTGTTGGTCTTATTTAGATGCATCGATTGATACCAATCGGATGTTTTGTGTAGAGTATTTTTTGTTTCTGTATTGAGAGTGTTTTTTAGGTATTTTTTAATGTCTTGGAAGTTGTAGTTTGGGGTAAGGATGAGTGGGGATTTGGTAGCTTTTGGTAGCTGTCAGCTAATTCATTACCCCCGATGCCTACATGGCCGGGAATCCAAATGATTTTGAATTTTGGGTGGTATTTGGTGAGGGTGTTTCGGATGATGGATGTGTAGTAGTCGGAGTTGCTCGTATTTTTTATAGCGTCTATAGTTGAAAGTCAGTCAGTATATATGGCGTATTTGCCAGGTTTGTTTTTGAAAATATTGAGGGCTTCTGTAATTGCAATGGCTTCAGCTGAGAAAACAGTTGAGAAGAAGGGTATTATGCCTGTCTTAATTATATTGTGATAGTCGGTTATTGCATATGCTGTAATGTTGTTTATTTGTGAGCCATCTGTGAAGATGTTTTTGAATTTTTTGTTCTTGTCGAGGATTTCTAAAAACGGTTTTCTGTATGTGAGAGGTTGGGTTGAGGTTTTTGGGTACTCACTGAGGGAGGAGTCGATTGAGGTTTTGTGTAGGTGCCATGGGGGAGTATGTATTATGGGGTTTCGGGGACAGTGTGTGTGCGGAATACCGAGGCTTTTTGCAGTGCTGATGATTCTGTCTATTGTAGATTCGTATTTTAATTTCTTTCGAGTCTTGTAGTTTTTAATTATGTTCAAGATAGGTGAGTTGTGTGAATTTGTTATTGATTTGCTGAGTTTAGCTGTTGCGATTTGGTTTATTATGTGTATAGGAGGTATTTATGCCTCATTTAGCATGTTATTGACTGGAGTAGTTCTGAAAGCACCGAGTGCTAGTCTTATTGCGGAATTGGTAATTGAGTTGAGGGGTCGGGTGGTACTCTGGGGCGCTGAGCCAAACAGGGGGTGGCAGTAATCGATCTTTGAGATTATAATAGCATTGGTGACGTTGATTAAAGAAGATGTGTGGCAATTGATTTTGGAGTTGGAAAGGCATTTTATAATGTTAAGTTTTTTGTCTGGTGAAGTTCTTAAGGATTTTACGTGATCCTTCCAGTTATATCTGTTGTTAAAAATGATACCAAGGAGTTTTATGCTGCTAACGTTTGTTAGCTGGAGGTTGCCAGTACGGACGTTGCAAGAGCAGTTGTAGGTGTATGTAGGTGTTTACATTTTGTTGTTGATAACTGGGCTCCGGAGTATTCGCACCATTCTGATATTTGGGAAAACAGTAGTGTTAGATCGATGTCTTGGTTTTTGGAGTTAGGGATTTTAAGGATTAGGTTGAAGTCATCAGCATATGCGCTAACTTGAATGTTTTTATGCAAAGATATGGTTGAGGTCAGTTTGTTGTATGCTATGATGAAGAGAATTACAGAGAGGGGGGAGCCTTGTGGAATGCCATTGTGTAGTGGTGGCGCTGTTGAGTAATTTTGTCCTATTTTAGTTATAATTTTTTTGTTAGTCATGAAGTTTTTAACGTAGCTGTATATTTTGGGTCCGATTTGCCATATTTTTAGTTGTTCGAGTATGGTGTGTAATCCTATTCTCGAAAGCTTTGGCGAAGTCCAGTGAAATTATTGATGTGTGGCTTCTTTTTGAGAGCGTCCTAACTATGAGATGGTCTACGAGAAGTAGACTATCTATAGTTGATTTGCCTTTCTTGAAACCAACTTGACTGTTGTGTATGAGTTTGTTGTTGGTAACAAACCATCACAGTCTCTTTGCAATTATTTTGTCCAATACTCTTGAGAGGCAGGGGTTTAGTGATATAGGTCGGTATGAGCTTACTTCGGTTTTGGGGGAGGATGGTTTGAGAATTGGGATTATAATACTAGTCTTGTATACTTGAGGGATGTAGTTGTTAAGGATAGCGTTTTGTAGGTGTATTATGCGAGTCTTTGTACAATAGTACAAATTGCATTGCATAATTGATTCTATCTAGTCCGGGTGTTTTGCCAGTTAGGGAGTATATTACTGCATTGAATTCAAGCGTTGAAATATCGCCTTCGATAGCTAATGCTTTTTTATTGAAGGTGGCGGTAGGATTTGCCGCTATTGCTACTTGTTTAGCGGCTGAGCAGGGTGCTGGGAAGTTGGAGTCATTAGCTGTGTCTGACCAATTTTTGCAGAGAATGTTTGCGATTTCGGATGTGTCGGTTGAGTATTGGGATGATTTTGGGTTGTATATGCAGTGGATGCCCTTGGACGGATTAAGGCCACAAAAGCGTCGAATGTTGTGCCATATTTTTTGCGCAGGGGTTTGTGGATTTATTTGTGAGGTGAATGTGTTGGTGCTTTCTTTTTTTTTTTTAGCTATTTTTAGTGTGCGTCGGAATAAGGCGTTGTCTCGTTTGTATCTAATTATGTTTTCTGTGTTAATGTTCTTTTTTAGTTTTCTCCATGACAATATTTTATTTATTCTAAGTAAATGGAGCTGATTGTTCCACCAGGGAACGTTTTTTGGGTGCTTGTGTGGGGATGATTGGGGGATTGCAAAGTGAGCTGCAGTGCGAACGATTTTCTGTATGGTGGCTGTTTCTTTATTTATGTTGTTACTAACTACTAATTTTTCAGTTAATTGCTGTGTGTGTTTTGAGAATAGAGTCCAGTCTGCTTTGTCAGTTATAAACCTCGGTATGTATTTTTGCTTGTTCGTAGAGTTAACTATGAATAGTTTTGTAATGATGGGTGCGTGATCGCTGCCGTGGAAGTCTTCTAATGCTTTCCAGCTGCTGTTAGGGAATAATTCGGGGGAGGAGAGGGTGAGGTGAGGGTGTTTTTACTTTTAGGCTTTTGAGGAATCAGTGAGATCAGATATGATGTGTTTTGGCCGTGACATCTCATAGCTGTACGGCAGCTATGGGCTGTCGCGGCTTGTCGTGCGATGCAGGAGTCCGGGGGGCATCGCCAATGCGCGTGGGAGCTAATAATGTAGCCCACATGCCCATCGGAGACTCGCGCCCCGGCTCCCTGCTGTGTGATTATATCAGGATTGCTATGTTGAATCGTCTTCTATGTTCATTTCTGGTTCGTCTTTTTGGTTGCTATGATTGTGTGCGATTTTTTGTTTTTTTAGGTTTTTAGATTTAAGTGGGGTT
This sequence comes from Hirtodrosophila duncani, assembly GCA_037043425.1. Taxonomy (NCBI): domain Eukaryota; kingdom Metazoa; phylum Arthropoda; class Insecta; order Diptera; family Drosophilidae; genus Hirtodrosophila; species Hirtodrosophila duncani. Next base: position 144,586 of record JBAMBM010000402.1, on the reverse strand, counting down.
GTTAATTTTGAATTGTTGTTTTTTTCGAATATTCTTATCTTAGTTTCAGTTGGGTTGCGATGCTGGTCCAAGCTTGGTGGTTGGTGTTGTTGTCTTCTCAGTTGAGTTGTTGCTGCGTAAGTAGCTTGTTGTAGTTTGTGCCTTTCATTGTACAATTGGTGTGCTTCTTTCAACGATGTCTTTTCGATGGTGCGGATGGCTTGTATTTCTTTGTTTTTGATAAAGGTAGGGCAGTTGCGATCGAAAATACTATGATGATAGGTTAGTAATTTGCTTTCCTTACAGTTTATACAGGTTTTGTTGTTGGTGCATTTCTCCTCTTCTGTGTTTTTGTGGTCGACGATTCCGCAGTCTAGGCACATTTTTTCGCTCTTGCAGAACTTGGTAGGGTGTCCAATTCTGCCACAATTGCGGTATCGGAGTGGCAGTGGTATATACGGGCGTATGTTTACTTTCTGGTAACCAATTTTGATATCTGCTGGTAAGTTGATTGTTGCGAAAGTGAGAATTATTAAGCCGGTTTCTTGGAGTTTGTCTTGTTGTTTTTTGAGTATTTTTTTAACTTCTATAACGTTGTCTTCTTTGAGTTCTTGGAGAATTACACTTTCTTCGATTTCGCGCAGGTTGTTGCAGTATATAACACCTTTGGTGAAGTTGCGTGTGTTATGTTCTGAGACTTCTACATTGGTTTGGTTAATTGTGCTATTAACTGAATGAGTTTGGAGGCTTGATGCATTGTTTTTGTTTTTATTTCGTATGCTCCGCTTGTTAAAAGCTTGCACTCTTCCACTTCACCACCGCACAAGTTATCAATGGTTTTTTAATTTGGAAAGGTGAATAATTTGCTAGCGTTTTATTGTCATCAGTGCGTTTCATAATTAAGTATTTAGGTCCGACACATTGATTAGTTAGGGATTTATGATTTATCTATTTTGAATTGTAGGGTATTAGACCTGCTGCGCAGGTCTGGCGGATCCCGCATTGTATGACTTTTTGTTATGTTATTTAGTTGTTGTTGTTTCTTGCCGTTGGATAGTTAACTGTTGTCTGTTCTAAATTTAGATTACACTGCGTTTTGTTTTTGTAAGTTTTTGTAATTTTGTTTTGTGCTGTTCTTTTTAGAAGTATTACACGATAAGCGTAGGCACTTCTGCTCTGTATGACTTACTTATTCGAACTGAATTTAGCAAATATATTTGGAATAGCTTGATCAATTGTTGCTTTAGAATTTATATATGATAGTGAAGAAGGCAGTATAGATGATTTATGTTTGGAATCAAAACAATTATAACATCGCTTAGGGTCCTTAATGGACAATGCAAAGAGCATTCGGTATTAAGCAAAGAGAACTTAGATCGAGCAACTACGTAGCGCGAGTAGTTTATGGAGCGCCCTGAACCCTTGAATTTCTTAAACCTTCTAGAACTACAATTCTGTTTAAGTTAGATAGATGTGCCAAAAAGTACGGTTTATTAGGCATAACTGGACTACCAAGCGGAACGAAAGCATTAAAAAGGGAATGCAGATTTTTGTAGAAAACTGCAACCGCCACGTCCATACAAGCGTATAAATAAGACCAGTCGATTTGAAGAGTTGTCTACTTAATGTAGGATGGAGTGGCTCTTCAGGATGCAAAAGCGGACAGTCTCTAGAAACATTTGCAACAGAAGGGTCAGAAACGAAGATCAAATCGATCAGCCGATTTAATGAGTATGTTACAAAAGTAACATTAGTTAAAAACAATTCTAGCAGGCCGTCAATAATCTCGTGATGCCTAAAGGCTATTATCTGACATAATCAGATATTTATATTTTTATTTATATTTATTTTTTATTTATTTATTTATATAATTATCGACAATGGTCCGTCAATGTTAAAAACTAAAGTAAAAAACAAAAGAGGACATACTAGAATTAATACATTGAATTTATGCAATGTGTGAAATGCCGGCCCGATGAGTCTCCTTTTAATTGCTATCGCCCAACTCACAGCACTCCGGTGGCCAGAGATTCAGACATACAAAATATTGTCTAAGATAACCCACTTAGTGTGAGGAGCGAGATGTAAACACTCCACCGTATCTATCGACCAGAACTTAAGAGCTACAACCTGAAGAGGCTATAAAAACTACGTTAAAAGTAATGATACTAACGTATAGTCTACTCAGCTTAGTATGTCCTAGAAGACTTTGAACATTTTGGTAGGAAATTGATAGTGAGTTTTTTAAACTGATGACTGAGGCATCAGGAGGAGGCAAATTATTTTCAATATTTTGTGAAGTAAATTCACGCACTACTGAGTGCGGAGGCCAGTTTGAAGATTGAAAAGCTTGTTTGAAAGGGGTAGGGCAACCGATGTGAGATTCGGTGCAGCAGACGCAACTGCAGTGAGTAGGGTATTAGAAACAGCGACACCAGACGTAAGGGTAGAAATAGCGATAGCTTCCTCAATAGTGGCAGTATCAACAGTGGCGGCAGCATCGGCAGCCGCAGTAGCAGTAGCAGCTGCGATATTTTCTGCAGCATCAGGAGACATATTGGCCCCTTCAATAGCTAAAACAGACGCATATGACGGTAATTACAGCGTCGCAGCATCATATGAAGCAAGATCAGCATATGCACTATGCTGATTCGCTTCGGCGTGGGAAACTGAAACATTCAATTCATTATTAGTTAGCAGTTTCTGGTTAGCAAAATAACCATGAAACTTTCATGAAACTTAGCTTGGAGGGCTTTGAAGCCTACTGATACTGTTTGAAACAATAGATGAGTCTGTCTCATAAAATTACTCATGTCCACTTCAGGGCAATATTTGCGTGCATCAGGTCAGACACGCGACCAGCGTTTTGGCCAAATCCAGCACAGGATGTATGAGCTATGTTGGTACACAGCCAACAATAAGTCGACGTTCGGCGAGGAGTAATTTTATTGTTGTGCCATAGTGTAAATTACGAATAAATTAAGAATAAATTGAGTTGGACCGAAAATTGTTTTAAGACACTGTAATTACTCGCGAATAAATTTACAAACAATGACATTTTCCGAAAATCTCAGATTCAAATTGTAATTATCGGGAGTTATTCCATACAACAGCAGTTTACCAAAGCAAGAATGCAAGCACCGTTAGTTTGACTAGAAACCGCGTAAGTTAGCAAAGAGCATATACCGCAAGCATAGAGCGTAATGCACAATAACACAAAAGAGAGCTCAAAGAGCAAATAAATTAAAAAAAAAAAATTTAAATGCACAATAGCTTCGGCCAAAGCTAATTTATATGCATAATGTATTATAGGTTGTAAAGCCGTAATAAACAAGTCACTGTCTAAGTAAATTTGAACATATGTTATTTCGAAGGTAGTAAGTTGAGTTCACTAGAAACTTAGGTTTTAAAAATTAATTTCCCCGCCTTGCAACAATAATGCTATAAACCAAGGTTCGACCAAACGCGACGACAACTGTCTCAAATCTGATCTGATAAGATCCACACTTAAGTTGTCTGAAAAACTCTGCAAACAAATCGATAATGTCTTGATCTGTCTTTGCTTTAATGTTTATGTAAGAAAGGGTCTTTATAATACTTAGAAATAATCACAGTGAACTTTGAACGAGCAGTTATAAAGCACGAGAAGTGACGGGACTTTTCTGGGTTCCTAAGCTTCTTTAATAGTCAAGATTTAATATTTTATAAGTAAAATAACTGTGGCGTAAGCCATGGTGGCTTTTTGAACTTAATCAAACTAATGAGCGAAACAAAATCATTAAAAAGGAATGAAGAGTTATATACAAAAAATCTGCCGCACAGTGCATACCCGTATAAGTGAACAAGTAATACCAGTTGGCTTGCAGTCGTTAGGGCTAATGAAATCAGAATTTTTAAATAAATAGGTTCTGGAAGACAAGTTAGAAGATTCGGGTACTGCAGAAATGGCATTATCCATAATAACGTGTAATGAAGGATTTAATGGATCGTCAGGAAACAACAGTGAAATAACTGTTGAGACAACAATTATCAAATCAAGTAAACAATTCAATGAGTTTGCTACAAAATTAGCTTGTGAAAAGGACAATTAAAGTAGGCCGTCAATGAACTCATGTTTTCTTGAAAGTATCGAACTGGCAGAGTCGATCGGAGATGACTGCGATTTATCACTGTTTTAGAAGTCCCCACAGCTGTCAGGAAGCATTAAAGCGACCGACTTGATTGCATTAACATGGTCCATAAGGATCAAACCTATCGTTTTTATGAAAAACAAGCAAGAACGCAACAGTCGAGTTTTCTCGACATGCAAATACCCTGCACCTGCACCCTGCAAAAAAACGACATAAAGATCCGTATTAAATTTGGTCAGAGGTTGTAGTTACTTTTAAGACACATAATCCGCACTTGGCTCAATTCTAATAAAAAACAAAAAAGCTATGCAATAAAGACACTAAAATGCCAGTAGTGTTTATGGTTGTCACCATAAAAGCGGGCGTAGCAAAAAATAAAATAAACGATCTGGGTATATATTTATGGCAAATGAAAATTTAAATTTGAAGTTTCTATCTCTCGTAGTTTCCGAGATCTAGATTTCCATACATCTGGACGGCCAGACGAACATAGCTAGATCGACTCGAATTGTCGTGCTGATCAGAAATTTATTCCTTTTATGAGGTCCGAAAAGCTTCTTTCTGCCTTTCTGCTTTACCTTCAGACTAGACATACCCAAATCAGCATCTTTCGGCTTTGGCAACTCCCTTCCAAAGAATTGAAATTTGATTGTGTAGAGAAATAATTAATCAATATCCGAAAGCCAGTGAGGATTCCCTTAACACCATCCTTTGTGTTGCTTAAATGTACGCAGCTCGGTTTCAGCTGGTTTGCATCCATTTGAGGAGGCCCCACGCCTGCTGGACTGATCTCATCAATCCCATAGTTGCTATATCATATAGTTGCTATATAACCGATTGTTCCGGAGTGAGCACACAGATTTGATTTAGATCGATTATATATTTACAATGTGAATGGTATATAAGATTCGGCAAGCCGACGGTAGGATTCCCTATTTGTCACGTCAAGCGAACAAAGTACACTAAGAGGTTATTCAAAGCATAGTTTGAATTACAATGCTGACGATAGATAAGAATATAGTAATTTAGTCGTATTGACGGTAATGGAAATGTGTAAATCAAACTTCAGTTTAGCGTCTAAAGTAACATCTAAGTCATCTAAGATATCAATGTGATCAAGCGGCATATCGTTAAGAAGGTACGACGTTTGAAGCGGCTTACTTCGGCAGAGAGACATCACTTTGCATTTTGAACAGTTAAGATCTAACAACTTCACACCACGATAAAAATCATCAAGGTCATCATGCAGCCTTAACTGGGAGTTAAATGAAAGCAAAGTTTAACGTCGTCTGCGTGCATTAGTACTCGAGAATAGGTAAGTACCTGTGGCAAATCAGTGATAAATACTGTGAAAAGAATGCGACATTGGTGGCTACCCTGTTGTAACCCTAAGGCAACCACAAGAAGTTTAGAGAGAGTTTTTTAAAAATCAAGCAGGTCCAGCTAATGCAGCAGCAGACTGTAATTTACAGTGTAAATATAAATTTAAGCAGATTAGTGGTTTTTGATCATTATTTCATAAGCAAATGCTGAGAAGATGAAATGATGGAACTACAGAAATGTTGTAACTGGGAGGTTATCTTTTTTTCGAGGAGTTTATTAATAGTAAAAAACTTGGATATGTCTCTATAGTTTTGGGCATCAGTCTTGCTCCCTTTTTAATGGAGAGAAATGATAAATGAGCCCTTCCAGAAAACAGGAAAAAATTAAACATTCAGAGATAGATGAAGAGCTTAAGAATGCATCCAGGAACACCATCCGGCCTGGAGAGAAGTTATGGATTATTAGACCTTTGCGTATAATAAGGGTAGAGAATAATAAGTTGTCTGGAAAAATTCAGCAAATATATTTGGAATAGCTTTATCAATTGTTGCTTTAGAATTTATATATGATAGTGAAGAAGGCAGTATAGATGATTTATGTTTGGAATCAAAACAATTATAACATTGCTTAGGTTCCTTAATGGACAATGCAAAGAGCATTCGGTATTAAGCAAAGAGAACTTAGAGCGCCCTGAACCCTTGAATTTCTTAAACCTTCTAAAACTACAATTCTGTTTAAGTTAGATAGATGTGCCGAAAAGTACGGTTTATTAAGCATAACTGGACTACCAAGCGGAACGAAAGCATTAAAAAGGGAATGCAGATTTTTGTAGAAAACTGCAACCGCCACGTCCATACAAGCGTATAAATAAGACCAGTCGATTTGAAGAGTTGTCTACTTAATGTAGGATGGAGTGGCTCTTCAGGATGCAAAAGCGGACAGTCTCTAGAAACATTTGCAACAGAAGGGTCAGAAACGAAGATCAAATCGAGCAGCCGATTTAATTAGTTTGTTACAAAATTAACATTAGTTAAAAACAATTCTAGCAGGCCGTCAATAATCTCGTGATGCCTAAAGGCTATTAATCTGACATAATCAAATACAGACCACAAATACTTATATTAATATTACCAAAACCCACCAGTTGGTTTCTGTCGGAAAGCATTGAAGTCAGATAGAAAATAGATTGGATAGCAAGAAGATGATTCAAGTATACATATGATACTCTCGAGCTCGCTCGATATTCTTCTGTAAATAAGAGCGCTCTCGTACTTTCCCCATTATTAGCTTTAAGCAAGAATACAGTAGAAACGCGGATCACTCTTATTTGCGCTTAAAAAATTAAAGACGTGTTGTGCACTAATTCCCATTCTGATCTACACTCACTAGCCGGCTTCCAACTTGGCCGACCCCGGCGATTTACTTTCCTGTGCAGCACAGCGGATCTTTAGGCGAAGCCGGTGACTCCGAAATACCTTAGAGATCGCGCGATAAAATTTGCCCTAATAGCAAGCTTCATGAAATGCCGCCAAAAGCCCAAATCGAGCATGTGGAGATGGACTAAATTGTGGATGATCTGCCATTTAAGATGAATGAAGAAGTGCGACATCTTGATTCGCAGCGGAAGCTGTATAAACTGGTATACACCTGCAAATTGAGAGATCAATGTTGAAGCTGCCGATACCCAGGCTACCTTAGAAGGTATGGAGGAAATAAAGGTCACTTGCAGCAAGTCAGCGCAGACTCCACATCTGCGCACCCGATTACCTGTAGCAAGGGTAAATAACGAAAAAGCGCGATAAGCCAACCGAGAAACACCAACCACCAAAAAGTTACCTGAAGTATCGATAAAAGAATGGCCGATGTAAGGGTAATGCTATAATCCATACAAATCGATAAGCGTAATATTGATAAGCTAACAACCAGTGCGAAGATTACTATATCAGTACTTGCTCCAATTGAGAGAGAAGCAATACTTTACATGAGGAAGGTATATTGAGATTGTGATCCTGAGCCGAGGCGACGCTTAAAAGGCATGAGCTTGGGGCATTCAGCCCTTGTACGTAACATTCACTTTGTCTCTCTCATAAAGCTATTGATCTACTGCGTAGTTATTCGTTTCTCTACACATTCTCCTTAGCCTTAGATATCGTGAAGCAGGAAAATTTCGGGTGTTTGTATGCGCAAAGCACAAAATGGCCACTGGCGTCTCTGCAGCTTCACAACGATGCCAGAAAAATTCGTTGAGTTGTTGCTATGGCTTTAACATTGGTAACGCAGTAATCATGATGTGCCCATCCGGCGACTGCATAGCCTTTGATTTTACGATTCCTTTAACGATAACAACACTTGGTCCGTGGATGGAGCATTTTCAATCCCACTACGAATGACAGATTACCAATTGAGATCTGTCATTAAAAGTGGATTTCGCGGCGGACTCATTGTGTGGCTCAGGAGGCTCCATCTGTATTTATTGATGACAATGAGAAAATGTATTTATTTACTCTGTCAATAATTGCTCACGTTTAATATGTTACGTATAACGCATAAAGAAACAAGCAAAAGAGAGAAGTGTATGTCATTTGTATAGACAGTGCTAAGCCTATTGTCTGTCATCTTATGCTTCAACAGCCATTATAATAGACAAACAATAAATCAATATTTCTTATTAATTTTACCATTCTCCGATAAATATATATATATATGCATTGTATCATTTTATCCATTGTTCATTTGCACTCAATTTGCACAAAAGCTAACTCCAACTGTAATTCAGCACTCAGAGCGCTCTCTTTAAGGCTTATTTGTTTCACAGATATATATTTGTTTACATGTCGTTGTTTACAAGCCCATTACATTGTACTGAACTGTATTCTCTTCCAACGCATAGGCTATTCGAGAACTTGCACGGATGACGCAATGACATATATAAAAAAATTAAAAATCCTTGTCAGCATGACAAGGGGAATCGATATAAAGGTGTCCCTCTGCTTCAACACAAAGATCTCAAAAGTATTAATAACTGAGGGCTACAATTTTTTATTAAATGTTTCTTGTACGCTTACTAATTTAAAGTTCATCCAAAGCAGGCCACTATATCAAATAGCTTCCATATGATCGATTGTTCCAGAATGAATAATTTGTAGCTTACTCCCCTTTTTTTATATTCTTTTTTTTATATTCAAATCGATTCGAATTCGAATTTAATTCAGATCGGATTGCTCCTAAATAATCACTTACTAGCATAACAAATTAAACCAAAGTCTTTTCTTACCCATCTGAGGAGCGCCGACCCCCGATGACTTAATTTGATTCAGATCGGATTACTATAGTAGGCAGCTGGCATATATGCGGGCATATATTTAAAGTTTGAATGGTATTTTAGCTACAGCAAACTGAAGCTGGCCTTCCCTTCTTGTTTACTCTGGCAACAGTAACCGCCCCACGCATTTTTGTATTATTTAGGATGGTAATAAAATCTCCGAGCACAACAAAATAAGTCTAGCTTTTTTATCTGTCAAAAACAAACTAAGTATGATTTGTTCTTGAAATTCGGGATATGTGTACCAATACAAGAAAACCAAAAAATGTATAATCTAATAGTAAGTTGCCGCCAAACTTGAAAAAGTGTCCTTACTTTTTGAACACACCACGTATGCGTGTGACTGCTGCTTCTTAATGGACTCCAATGCGATTTAATCTAACATGTGAGAATATTTAGCCCAAAAGCTACAGAGGCATATCGAAACAGTCTACTATTCCCAAACACAGTTACAATATTCTTGTGGATAACATAATCTGCTCAGCATGGGAATTTTCTTAATTTGTAATACAAGGATTTAAGAATAAAATGCAAATCGACGTCGTTTACACTGACTTCAGCTAGCATAAGTTCTTAAGTAGATTTCCGACTACCTTAATCTCAGAACTCAGAATGTTCTTTTTAGAATCTCTTTCTCTAAGCCCCTTACGGTGACATCTTACTTAGTCTCAACAGTTCTGAATGAAAAGATATGTCATTTTGTCGCAGCATACCGCTTCAGATATCGTAACTTCTGAATGATAGGCCCCTTGATCGGATCGATACTGTAGGGTGTTCTTTTAGAGCCCGAATTGAAATTTGATTTAAACATTTCAATTATTTTATGTATAAGCTGATTAATGGTGAAATTAACTCTCGGACGTTAATGAGCCAACTTATTTTTTTCTGTCCTTCATAGAACTACTAGAAATTATGTATTATTATCCTATCGATCTAGATATCTGTTTGGAATATCGATGTATTCAGTTATCGATATATATATATATATGTTATCGTCATATGTCTATCAATAAATTAAGATTTCGATATACGTACATAGATATCTTGAGTTTTCTATGGATGTATATCGATATATTAATTTACCGATATTCGTATAGTGATATATTGAGTTATTGATATATTTATTGATATATTTACATCGCCATCTTCAGTTATTGATATATGTATGACGATAATTTTAGTTGTTCGATATATGTAGCTGCACTCGCCAGGTCCGATTGTTCAACTTCGGGCTGTTGTGCTTTAATCATCGTCCGTATCAATATAGTTATCATATAAAATATATACTTCTGCCTGATCGACATAAAAAAGAATGAAGGAAGGCTAGTTTCGGCTTGCCGAAGCTTATATACCATTCACATTTAAAAAAAAAAACGATCTAGATCTAATTTGGACGGCGGGCGTGTTGCTACAGTGGATACAAGATAAAATTGTTTTGATTTGGAGGAAAAGCAGAAAAAATATGCTAATAAGTGTTCATTCCAGATCAATCGGTTATATAGGAGCTATATGGTATAGTTTTCCGATCTGAATAAAACCCAAACTTAACCAGCGTGCAGACATAAGAAGCATCTGATGTAAATTTCAGCTCTGTAGTTTTTAAGGCATAGTTATATCGATTCTCCTTGTAATACTGATCGAGAATATATATACTTTATATAACAGGATACGGTTCCTTCTGTGCGTTGCAAACTTCCTGAGAAAATTAATATACCACATTGTAAATGGTATAAAAACATGAAAATTTAAAAAAACAAAAACAGCGCACGCCGTTGTCTTCGTGATTGTTAAGATTTGACTTGAGAAGCATTTGCGAAAGCAAAACTAGAAAAATATATAAAAATAAAAGAAACGAAAATGCGTATATAAAAAATAAAAGAAACGAAAATGCGTGTAAAGTAGTGTATGTAGTATTTGTGTAGATAGTCATAAGGAAATGTCCTTATATTTTTTATCAGCATCAACAGCCGCGTTGTTCGTCTATATATCTGTCTGACGCGTATTAAGGTCCAAAAAACAGAACAAACGAACAAATGCCGGCAGCTGCAAATGTACGTAGACACAAAAACACGCTCATCGACGCACATGCTCACATGCAGTGCGTGCTCATAATGAGATGAATAGGTATCTATTAAAATAGATATACGTATACATATTTATACAAATCCCTGTTAATTTTTCTAGCAAACGGCAATATATGCGAAGAGGACACTTGCTTTAGACTATTAACCCTCTGGTATTTGTGTGTATGTCTGTATGGCAACGAAAGCGTATTGCTGTTCCTGGCAATGAGCGTGCTTGTTAGGCTGCAAACTGAGTCCGAAGCTAATGACGATGCCAAAAGCTGTAGCTAAAAAGATCGGCAGAACAAACCATATGGACTCTGTCGAACGTATGTATGCATACTGCATGTAAAGACTAAGAAGAAGTCAAACCGAAACGCTCGCTACGATACTATTTTCGATTCGTAGACGCATCTATTAAAAGCTGTAGTTATTTTTCTTGCAAGAGTGTGTCTCATCTGATAACATTCTGATAACGATATTTATCGATAATTTTCTGTTTTTTACGCAGATATACAGATATTAAATAGTACATTGTAAAAAGTATTCCACAACGATATACATTGACACATCGGTAAACCAAGTTTTTTACACCACTATAGCTCTTGTTTTACCCTGGCCGATATAAGTATACTTGAAAATGATTCTAAAATAATGATCGATATGTACATTTATTTCCTTTCCAAACAATATATCGATATATCGTCGTGTCCGTATATCGATATTATAGTCCTTCACCTTTTCCTGGGGGTATTGGTACATTAGTTGTTTTTTTACAAAACGATGTATATCTATAATTATCGATATATATTCCCTCTTGCTATACCGATGTGTAGCCCTGGATCTCTGCCTTGCCACTATTGGTATACTGTAAAACTTGCTTGGCGATCGGTGCAATGGTTTAAGCGCCAAAAACCAGTGCGCCGCTTGCATCCAGACAACCTTTGACCTCCATTTTGACCCACTTGCAATTGGGAAATTGGAAAATTGCTTCTTAGTGGGTGCACATGTCATTATATAGTGTGCAAATTTTAGCGTCCTGCCTACTTCCTTCTTACCTTGTGCGATGATCCTCAACCAGTCAGTCAAGAGTTTTATATACATGTATAGATATAAATAATTAAAGTTATTACTATATACGTAATTTAATATGCATACACAACAGAAACTAACATTACAATTAATGGTACATGCATGTGCCGCATATAGGCGTAACATGCATATCTATGTATATACAATATACGTACATAAAGAAATACATATGTTATATTCAGAGATTAATATGTATTGATTGTATATGTGGGTGTATATTGATCTAATTTTATAAAGTTATATTCGATAGGATCACTTGCATTATCATAAAGTTTATATTGTGTAACGGTACGCGTATACATATGTAAGTGTTTCAACACATAAAGAAATACATATTTGGGTACATATGTAAAGTATGATGAATTTTGATATATCTCTCTGCTGTGCTATCTTTATTACGCAAACGGTATTTTCTTAGTTGTGCCGTGTGCATTCACAAATATAGACTACCTGTGTACAGACTCTTTCCAGTTTAGTTGGCGGCTCTTCTGGCGGACAGGAACTACTTCACAAAAGTACCTACCTAGGTATGTATATATGCATATTGCTAGTTTATATATATATATATATATATGTCTATATATATATATATATATATATATATATATATATATATATATATATATATATATATATATGCATGTACAAATTTATATGTGTGTATGTGCTTATAAGTATTTTTCAAATAGAAAAATAATGCCAAAGTATATTTTTATAATTGCAGCACAAGCATCAATATGCCATAGATATATATATATATGCATGTATATATTTATATGTGTGTATGTGCTTATAAGTATTTTTCAAGTAGAAAAATAATGCCAAAGTATATTTTTATAATTGCAGCACAAGCATCAATATGCCATTCGTTCCAGTGGAAACACCTAAATGCCCGGCGTGCGGGAAATCCGTCTATGCTGCTGAAGAACGTGTTGCTGGGGGTTACAAATTTCACAAAACTTGTTTCAAATGCAGTAAGTTATTAGAATCATATATATTATATAAGAAATTTCGATTGAATTAATATGCTGTGTGATTTATACAGGCATGTGCAATAAAGCATTGGACTCTACAAATTGTACAGAACATGAAAAGGAACTGTTTTGTAAAAATTGCCACGGCCGAAAGTATGGTCCAAAAGGTTATGGTTTTGGTGGTGGTGCTGGCTGTCTCTCAATGGATTCTGGAGCCCATTTAAACAGAGAGTAAGATTTATTTTTTGTTTTATTTAATATCAGCGATAATTTGAATTTAGGTTTTCTGTTAAAAACATTTTTTGTGTTTATAACTTATTAGTCAAAAATGATTAGTTTTTGTAAAAAAAAATAGTTATTCGATTCTTCCGTTTCGTTGTATTGTCTAAGTAACCAATATCTATCATATTTCCAGCAACTAAGGTTCCTGAAAATGAGCGATAATTTCATTCACATTCAATGTGCCAGTTGAACAGTAAAGTCTTTTGTCTTGGTTCTATTTGTATGTTATTGATGTTCAAATATGTGTGTATTTTATGGTAAAAATAATTTTGTATTCATTTACATTAACTACTGACTATAAATTAATAAAATGAAATGTATCATACAATTACATAAGTAATTAATGATTAAATTTTTGCTTGTAAATTATTTATGTCCTTAAATGTATTCTTAAAGTGCCTTTCGTTTTCAAATATAATCATTTTTATACTCTTTAAATGCTTATAAATTGTGAAAATCGTGGTGAATCCTCACGGGTTAGCGCTTTAACCTATATATATGTTTATGTTAAAAAGCTCCTATAAGAGAATGTTGGATAATTTAAAAGGAACGCTTTGAAGTTTTTGCTCAAATGCAGATACCTACTATAACGGTTAATTACGGGTGTGTTTTGATAATTAATATGATTGGGGTAGAATTCTATGTTTTCCAGGAAACTACGTCTTCATTGCTCGTACTGTATTTTGTATTCGTGCAGATCAGTGGTGGGAGAAATTGGTTCTTCCCGCCAAATAGCTTCGCGTTCTCTGCCTAGGCTCGCATGTGCTGTTCTCAATATTTGTCGTTGCATGTATTTGGCCACCAATGGTGCATATGTATGTAACAAGTAAAAGGAAGCGTTTCCGATTTCATAAAGTAGTATAACAAATCTTGAGCAGGATCAATAGCCGAAAGTACACTATAGCTCGAAGATATCATTACTCAGCTATCCAATAAAGTAAGATGAGGTAACATAGCAAAACTTTGAAACAAACTTGATCAGTGTGTATACTACGGCCTCAGAGAAGTAGGCGTTCATAGACAGACAGATAAACAAGGCTAGCTGGAATCTAAAACTATTCAGTTTGAAATAATTTGGCTACTTATAAAATTTTGTGTTAGTATTCACTATACTATTCACAAAGCATTGTGATGGTATATTAATTTTGTCACTAAGCTTGCAAAGCACAAAACGAAAGCATATTCCGTCCGGCCCTCTGTTTTAACACAAAGATTTTAGAAATCTTAAAAGCTATAGGTTTCATTTTATCTGCACGCTGGCTAAGTTAAAGATCCACCCAGATCGGGCCACAATATCATCTCCCATATAACCGATTGTTCGAAATCATTTTGTACCATTTTGTAAAATTCGGTTAGTATCCATTTGAGGTGCCCCACGCTCGCTGACCAAATTTGATTTAGAGCTAATATTTTTGACAGATGCTTCTTATATCTGCAAGCTGATTGAGTTTAAGATTCATCCATGTTCGACTGGATTCAGTTTGGACAACCATATCATTTACCTGCTATAGAACCGTTTGTTTCAAAAGAGAAAACGAAAGAGCCATGCCATGAAACACGTGATTTCAAGCAGGTCAATAACTTTTCTAAAAATTACAAAAAGGGTCATCAATTTGAAAGCCGGCTCACGAGCTACAGAGGACCCGCTTGTGCGAGAAGTAAACCAATTGCAAAATACTGCTGACCAGTTTGTCCGCCGACTAAGCCCTTCATATCGTGGTATGGAGCGGAAACAGGATGCAATGGCTCGCTCACACATTCTAGTGGACCCGCTTATGTGAAAAATCAGGCAATTAAAAATGGCCAAATGAGCTCTACATATCCAGCTGCTTCTTGAAGTTATTAACGAAATAAATGCAAGAAATGTTAAAATAAATGACACCTCACAAGCCGAAGCTAGCCTTCTCTTTTTTATCCAAATCAAACAAAATTAGTTTTGTAATAATTTGAAGAGCCCCGCTATCCGGAATTTATTCAGTGCGGACAACTTATCATGTAACTAATATAATGTGGTATGTATGTATATACAATATGAATGGGATACGAGGGGTACTATTCATATTTCGGGAATAGCAAATAATAACCAACATTTTAAAATGAAAATGGCTTCGTTCAAACCATTTGTCAAAGCAGTTTTTCCACTCCTCTTGTAGCACATGGTGTCGGAACGCTTCCACTGTTTTTTCGCCGGTAATAAATCGTTATCTTTGATGTTCAGGAACAAAAAGAAGTCATCGGGTGTCAAATCAGGACAACGGAGGATGAGTCATCAATCCGATGTTTGACTGCTCAAAATTCACCTGACAACTAAGTGTTCATGAAAAATCGAATCTCTTGAAGTGGAACTAATGTGCAATAATGTCTCTAACTCAAGATATGTCACATGGAGATCTTGCATTATCAGCTCACGTACTAACAATCGATTTAGGACAACCTTTACGGAATTCGTCGGCGATCGAAATACGATCATGATTGAATTCACTATTCCAGAAATATACTGTGGTTTTTGGTAGTGCGTTATCGCCATACAAAGAACTTAGTTTATCAGCGCATTCTTGTTGAGATAATCCACGTCAAAAGTTGTGAAAAATAATTTTTATAAACACTGTAAGCCAAAGAATCGAAACTTGTACCTCAAAATGTTGTGCTTTCGTTTATGCTGAAAAGTGTCATACTTTAATATGATGTTGCCAGATTATAGCTGTTGACATTAGTGTTGCCAGTTCCCGAAATATAAATAGTACACCTTGTATCTGCTTCGACAAAGCAATGCTAGCCTTCCTTTCTTGTTATAATACGCACAAAACTGCCAGGAAGTTTGCAATGCATAGAAAAAAACGTTTCCGACTTTATAAAGAATATATATTCCTGATCAACACGACAAGACGAGTCGATTGACCCATGCCCGTTAAAGTGTCCGCCCGTCCGTCTGTTTCAACCAAAAGATCACAGAAGTCTTAAGAGCCACATAACTATAATTCTAAAAGATGGTTCGTTGTATCCACTGTAGCAACACGCCCGCCGACCAGTTTTGAAATAGCTTTGGGGACCTGTAACCAAGAACGGCTCGCAGGCTCTAAAACTCGTAGATAGTCGCCAAGAGGCTCAATACCCGTTAACTAGCCAAATAGCCAAGCCGATTTGTAACCGAAATAGGCTCGCATTCTCGGAAACGGGTAGATAGCCACCCAGATTCTCACTATCCGTTAACAAGGCAAATATCCACGGGACCTGAGAATGGGAAAGCCTCGCAGGCTCTGAAACGGGCAGATAGCCACCGAGGGGCTCAGTAACCGTTAACATGCCAAATAGAAACTGGACCTGAGACTGGGAAAGGCTCGCAGGCACTGAAACTGGCAGATAGCCCACGAGAGGCTCACTATGCGTTAACTAGGCAAATAGCCACGGGACGTGAGAATGGAAAAGCCACGCAGGCTCTGAAACGGGCAGATAGCCACCGAGAGGCTCAGTAAATGTTAACTTGCCAAAAAGCTACGGCATCTAAAACTCTGAACGGCTCGCAAGCTCTGAAGCGGGCAGGTAGCCAACGAGAGGCTCACTGTGCGTTAACAGCCAAATAGCCAAGGGTATCTGTAACCGAGAAAGGCTCGCAGGCACTGAAACGGACAGATAGCCACCGAGAGGCTCACTGTCCGTTAACTAGCCAAATAGAAACTTGACCTGAGAATGGGAAGGCCTCGCAGGCTCTGACACGGGCAGATAGCCACCGAGTGGCTCAGCAACCGTTAACTTGCCAAATAGCTACGGGATCTAAAACTCTGAACGACTCTCAAGCTCTAAAACGGGCAGGTAGCCAACAAGAGGCTTACTATCCGTTAACTAGCCAAATAGAAACTTGACCTGAGAATGGGAAAGGCTCGCAGGCTCTCAAAACGGGCAGATAGCCACAGAGAGGCTCAGTAACCGTTAACTTGCAAAATAGCTTCGGGATCTAAAACTCTGAACGGCTCCCAGGCTCTGAAACGCGCAGGTAGCCAACTAGAATCTCACTGTGCGTTGACAGCCAAATAGCCAAGGGTATCTGTAACCGAGAAAGGCTAGCAGGCTCCGAAACGGGTGGATAGCCAACGAGATTCTCACTATCCGTTAACTAGGCAAACAGCCACGGGACCCGAGAAAGGGAAAGCCTCGCAGGCTCTGAAACGGGCAGATAGCCACAGAGAGGCTCAGTAACCGTTAACTTGCAAAATAGCTGCTTGATCTAAAAGTCTGAACGGCTCCCAGGCTCTGAAACTCGCAGGTAGCCAACGAGAGGCTCACTGTGCGTTAACAGCCAATTAGCCAAGGGTATCTGTAACCGAGAAAGGCTCGCAGGCTCTGAAACGGGTAGATAGCCACCCAGATTCTCACTATCCGTTAACTAGGCAAATATCCACGGGACCTGAGAATGGGAAAGCCTCGCAGGCTCTGAAACGGGCAGATAGAAACCGAGGGGCTCAGTAACCGTTAACATGCCAAATAGAAACTGGACCTGAGACTGGGAAAGGCTCGCAGGCACTGAAACTGGCAGATAGCCCACGAGAGGCTCACTATGCGTTAACTAGGCAAATAGCCACGGGACGTGAGAATGGGAAAGCCACGCAGGCTCTGAAACGGGCAGATAGCCACCGAGAGGCTCAGTAAATGTTAACTTGCCAAAAAGCTACGGCATCTAAAACTCTGAACGGCTCGCAAGCTCTGAAGCGGGCAGGTAGCCAACGAGAGGCTCACTGTGCGTTAACAGCCAAATAGCCAAGGGTATCTGTAACCGAGAAAGGCTCGCAGGCTCTGAACCGGGTAGATAGCCAACGAGAGGCTCACTGTCTGTTAACTAGAAAAACTAGCCACGGGACCTGAGACTGCCTCAACGAGAGCCTCACTATCCCTTAACTAGCCAAATAGCCAAGCCGATCTATACCCGAAACAGGCTCGCATTGTCTGAATCGGGTAGATAGCCAACGAGAGGCTCACTGTCTGTTAACTAGAAAAACTAGCCACGGGACCTGGGACTGCCTCAACGAGATTCTCACTATCCGTTAACTAGGAAAGTAGAAAAGGTGATCTGTAACCGAAGCAGCCTCGCATTCTCTGAATCGAGTAGATAGCCAACGAGAGGCTCACTATCCGCTAACTGACCAAATAGCCGATTGAACCGAGACTCACAAAGGCTCGCAGGCTCTGAAACGGGCAGGTAGAAAACGAGAGGCTCACTGTGCGTTAACAGCCAAATAGCCAAGGGTATCTGTAACCGAGAAAGGCTCGTAGGCTCTGAAACGGGTGGATATCCAACCAGATTCTCACTATCCGTGAACTAGGCAAATAGCCAAGGGACCTGAGAATGGGAAAGCCTCGCAGGCTCTGAAACGGGCAGATAGAAACCGAGAGGCTCAGTAACCGTTAACATGCCAAATAGAAACTGGACCTGAGACTGGGAAAGGCTCGCAGGCACTGAAACTGGCAGATAGCCCACGAGAGGCTCACTATGCGTTAACTAGGCAAATAGCCACGGGACGTGAGAATGGGAAAGCCACGCAGGCTCTGAAACGGGCAGATAGCCACCGAGAGGCTCAGTAAACGTTAACTTGCCAAAAAGCTACGGCATCTAAAACTCTGAACGGCTCGCAAGCTCTGAAACGCGCAGGTAGCCAATGAGAGGCTTACTTTGCGTTAACAGCCAAATAGCCAAGGGTATCTCTAACCGAGAATGGCTCGCAGGCTCTGAAACGGGTGGATATCCAACCAGATTCGCACCATCCGTTAACTAGGCAAATAGCCACGGGACCTGAGAATGGGAAAGCCTCGCAGGCTCTGAAACGGGCAGATAGCCACCGAGAGGCTCAGTAAACGTTAACTTGCCAAAAAGCTACGGGATCTAAAACTCTGAACGGCTCGCAAGCTCTGAAGCGGGAAGGTAGCCAAGGAGAGGCTCACTGTCCGTTAACTATCCAATTAGAAACGGGACCTGAGAATGGGAAAGGCTCGCAGTTTCTGAAACGGGCAGATAGCCAACGAGAGGCTCACTATCCCTTAACTAGCCAAATAGAAACTGCATCTAAAACTGGGAAAGGCTCGCAGTTTCTGAAACGGGCAGATAGCCAACGAGAGGCTCACTATCCCTTAACTAGCCAAATAGAAACTGCATCTGAGACTGGGAAAGGCTCGCAGGCATTGAAACGGGCAGATAGCCAACGAGAGGCTCAGTAACTGTTAACTTGTCAAATAGCTACGGGACCTGAGAATGGAAAAGCCTTGCAGTTTCTGAAACGGGCAGATAGTCAACGAGAGGCTCACTATACGTTAACTAGGCAAATAGCCACGGGACCTGAGAATGGGAAAGGCTCGCAGTTTCTGAAACGGGCAGATAGCCAACGAAAGCCTCACTGTCCCTTAACTAGCCAAATAGAAACTGGACCTGAGACTGGGAAAGCCTCGCAGCCTCTGAAACGGGTGGATAGCTACTGCGAGGCTCGGTAGCCGTTAACTTGCCAAATAGCTACGGGATCTAAAACTCTGAACGGCTCGCAGGCTCTGAAACGCGCAGGTTGCCAACGAGAGGCTCACTGTCCGTTAACTAGAGAAATAGACATGGAACTTGAGATTGGGAAATGGTCGAAATATCTAAATCGAGTAGATAGCCAACGAGAGGCTCACTGTCTGTTAACTAGCCAAATAGAAACTGGGTCTGATTCTTGGAAAGGCTCGCAGGCTCTGAAACGGGCAGATAAAGGCCGAGAGGTTCAGTAACCGTTAACTTGCCAAATAGCTACGTGATCTTAAACTCTGAAAGGCTCGCAGGCTCTTAAACGGGCATTGATCCAACGAGAGGCTCACTGTCCGTTAACTTGCCAACTAGAAACTGGACCTGAGACTGGGAAAAGGCTCGCAGGCTCTGAGACGCGCAGATAGCCACCGAGAGGCTCAGTAACCGTTAACTTGCCAAATAGCTACGGGATCTAAGACTCTGAACTGCTCGCAGGCTCTGAAAAGCCAAATAGCCAAGGGTATCTGTAACCGAGAAAGGCTCGCAAGCTCCGAAACGTTTGGATAGCCAACCAGATTCTCACTATCCGTTAACTAGGCAAACAGCCACGGGACCTGAGAATGGGAACGCCAAGCTCTGAAACGGGCAGGTAGCCAACAAGAGGCTCACTGTCCGTTAAATAGCCAAATAGCTCGCTGGCTCTGAAACTGGCAGATAACCACCGAGAGGCTCAGTAACCGTTAACTTGCCAAATAGCAACGGGATCTAAAACTCCAACGAGAGGTTCACTATCCGTTGACAAGGCAAATAGCCACGGGACCTGAGAAAGGGAAAGCCTCGCAGGCTCTGAAACGGGCAGATAGCCACAGAGAAGCTCAGTAACCGTTAACTTGCAAAATAGCTTCGGGATCTAAAACTCTGAACCTCTCCCAGGCTCTTAATCGGGCAGGTAGCAATCGAGACGCTCACTGTCCGTTAACTAGCCAAATAGCAACTGGACCTGAGACTGGCAATGGCTCGCATTCTCTGAAACGGGCAGATAGCCACCGAGAGGCTCAGTAACCGTTAACTTGCCAAATAGCTACGGGATCTAAAACTCTGAACGGCTCGCAAGCTCTGAAACGGGCAGGTAGCAATCGAGACGCTCACTGTCCGTTAACTAGCCAAATAGCAACTGGACCTGAGACTGGCAATGGCTCGCATTCTCTGAAACGGGCAGATAGCCACCGAGAGGCTCAGTAACCGTTAACTTGCCAAATAGCTACGGGATCTAAAACTCTGAAAGGCTCGCAGGCTCTGAAACGGGCAGGTAGCCAACGAGAGGCTCACTATCCGTTAACTAGCCAAATAGAAATTTGACCTGAGAATGGGAAAGGCTCGCAGGCTTTCAAACGGGCAGATATCCAACGAGAGGCTCACTATCCGTTAACTAGGCAAATAGCCACGGGACCCGAGAATGGGAAAGCCTCGCAGGCTGTGAAACGGGCAGATAGCCACCGAGAGGCTCAGTAACCGTTAACTTGCAAAATAGCTTCGGGATCTAAAACTCTGAACGGCTCCCAGGCTCTGAAACGCACAGGTAGCCAACGAGAGGCTCACTGTGCGTTAACAGCCAAATAGCCAAGGGTATCTGTAACCGAGAAAGGCTCGCAGGCTCCGAAACGGGTGGATAGCCAACCAGATTTTCACTATCCGTTAACTAGGCAAATAGCCACGGGACCTGAGCATTGGAAAGCCTCGCAGGCTCTGAAACGGGCAGATAGCCACCGAGAGGCTCAGTAACCGTCAACTTGATAAATAGCTACGGGATCTAAAACTCTGAACGTCTCGCAAGCTCTGAAACGATCAGGTAGCAATCGAGACGCTCACTGTCCGTTAACTAGCCAAATAGCAACTGGACCTGAGACTGGCAATGGCTCGCATTCTCTGAAACGGGCAGATAGCCACCGAGAGGCTCAGTAACCGTTAACTTGCCAAATAGCTACGGGATCTAAAACTCTGAAAGGCTCGCAGGCTCTTAATCGGGCAGGTAGCCAACGAGACGCTCACTGTCCGTTAACTAGCCAAATAGCAACTGGACCTGAGACTGGGAAAGCCTCGCAGGCACTGAAACGGGCAGATAGCCAACGAGAGCCTCAATATCCGTTAACTAGGCAAATAGCCACGGGACCCGAGAATGGGAAAGCCTCGCAGGCTGTGAAACGGGCAGATAGCCACCGAGAGGCTCAGTAACCGTTAACTTGCAAAATAGCTCCGGGATCTAAAACTCTGAACTGCTCACAGGCTCTGAAACGCACAGGTAGCCAACGAGAGGCTCACTGTGCGTTAACAGCCAAATAGCTAAGGGTATCTGTAACCGAGAAAGGCTCGCAGGCTCCGAAACGGGTGGATAGCCAACCAGATTTTCACTATCCGTTAACTAGGCAACAGCCACGGGACCTGAGAATGAGAAGACCCCGCAGGCTCTGACACGGGCAGATAGCCACCGAGAGGCTCAGTAACCGTTAACTTTCCAAATAGCTACGGGATCTAAAACTCTGAACGGCTCTCAAGCTCTGAACGGGCAGGTAGCCAACAAGAGGCTCACTGTCCGTTAACTAGCCACAGAGAAACTGGACCTGAGACTGGGAAAGGCTCGCTGGCTCTGAAACTGGCAGATAGCCACCGAGAGGCTCAGTAACCGTTAACTTGCCAAATAGCTACGGGATCTAAAACTCTGAAAGGCTCGCAGGCTCTGAAACGGGCAGGTAGCCAACGAGAGGCTCACTGTCCGTTAACTAGCCAAATAGAAATTTGACCTGAGAATGGGAAAGGCTCGCAGGCTCTCAAACGGGCAGATATCCAACGAGAGGCTCACTATCCGTTAACTAGGCAAATGACCACGGGACCTGAGAACTGGAAAGCCTCGCAAGCTCTGAAACGGGCAGATAGGCAAAGAGAGGCTAAGTAACCGTTAACTTGCCAAATAGCTACGGGATCTTAAACTCTGAACGGCTCGCAAGCTCTGAAACGGGCAGGTAGCCAACGAGACGCTCACTGTCCGTTAACTAGCCAAATAGCAACTGGACCTGACACTGGCAAAGGCTCGCATTCTCTGAAACGGGCAGATAGCCACCGAGAGGGTCAGTAATCGTTAACTTGCCAAATAGCTACGGGATCTAAAACTCTGAAAGGCTCGCAGGTTCTTAAACGGGCAGGTAGCCAACGAGATGCTCACTATCCGTTAACTAGCCAAATAGAAACTTGTCCTGAGACTGGAAAAGGCTCGCACGCTCTGAAACGGTCAGATAGCAAACGAGAGGCTCACTATCAGTTAACTAGCCAAATAGAAACTGGACCTGAGAATGGGAAAGCCTCGCAGGCTCTGAAACGGGCAGATAGCCACAGAGAGGCTCAGTAACCGTTAACTTGCAAAATAGCTTCGGGATCTAAAACTCTGAACGGCTCCCAGGCTCTGAAACGCGCAGGTAGCCAACGAGAGGCTCACTGTGCGTTAACAGCCAATTAGCCAAGGGTATCTGTAACCGAGAAAGGCTCGCAGGCTCTGAAACGGGTAGATAGCCATCCAGATTCTCACTATCCGTTAACTAGGCAAATAGCCACGGGACCTGCGAATTGGAAAGCCTCGCAGGCACTGAAACGGGCAGATAGCCACCGAGAGGCTCAGTAACCGTTAACTTGCCAAATAGAAACTGGACCTGAGACTGGGAAAGGCTCGCAGGCACTGAAACGGGCAGATAGCCAACGAGAGGCTCAATATCCGTTAACTAGGCAAATAGCCACGGGACCTGAGAATGGGAAAGCCTCGCAGGCTCTGAAACGGGCAGATAGCCACCGAGAGGCTCAGTAACGGTTAACTTGCCAAATAGCTACGGGATCTAAAACTCTGAACGGCTCGCAAGCTCTGAAACGGGCAGGTAGCCAACGAGACGCTCACTGTCCGTTAACTAGCCAAATAGCAACTGGACCTGAGACTGGCAAAGGCTCGCATTCTCTGAAACGGGCAGATAGCCACCGAGAGGCTCAGTAATCGTTAACTTGCCAAATAGCTACGGGATCTAAAACTCTGAAAGGCTCGCAGGTTCTTAAACGGGCAGGTAGCCAACGAGATGCTCACTATCCGTTAACTAGCCAAATAGAAACTTGTCCTGAGACTGAAACGGTCAGATAGCAAACGAGAGGCTCACTATCAGTTAACTAGCCAAATAGCCAAGTGTATCTGTAACCGATTAAGATGCACGGGCTCTGGAATACGAAGGTAGCTAACGGGAGACATAATGTCCGTTAACTAGCCAAATAGCAAAGGGAATCTGTAACTGAGAAAGGCGCGCAGGCTCTGAAACGTGCAGATAGCCAACGAAAGGCCCATTGTTCGCTAACTAGACAAATAGCCAAGGATATCGGTAACTGATAAATTACTCGCAGGCTCTGAAAAATGCAGATAGCAAACGATGGTCTCACTGTCCGCGAACTGACCAATTAGCCGAGGGACCGGGGACTGGGAAAGGTTCACAGGCTCTGAAAGATGTTGAGAGCCAATGGGAGGCTCACTGTCCGTTAACTATCCAAATAGAGAAGGGGCTCTGTAACCGACTGAGGCCCGCAGGCTCAGAGGCTTTTAGCTAGCTAACGGGAGATAGAAATGGGAGGAATGAGAGGCTCACTATCCGTTAACTAGGCAAACAGACAAAGGGATCTGTAACCGAGAAATTTTCGCATGCTCTAAAATGGGTAGATAGCCAACGAGATTCTCACTCTCCGATAAGTAGCCAAATAGCCGACGGACCCGAGATTATGAAAGGCTCGCAAGCAGATAGCCGACTGGAGGCTCACTGTCCGGTAAATAACCAAATAGCCAAGGGCATCTGCAATTGAGAAAATATAGCATTCTCTCTAACAGGCAGAGAGCCAACGAGCGGGTCACTGTCCGTTAACTAGCTAAATAGAAAAGGGGATCTTCAGAAAGGCTCTGAATTTGACAGATAGATAACGAGAGGCTCACAATCCGCTAACTAGTCAAATAGCCGATGGGCCCGAGACTGGGGAACTCTCGCTATCGCTGAAACGGTTAGATAGCCAGCTAGGGGCTCATTGTCCATTTCCTAACCAAATAGCCAAGAGGATCTGTAACCAGAAAGGCTCACAGACTCTGAAACGGGCAGGCAGGATCTGTAACCGAGAAAGGCTCGCAGGCTTTGAAACGGGTTGATATACAACCAGATTCTCACTATGCGTGAACTTGGCAAATAGCCAAGGGACCTGAGAATGGGAAAGCCTCGCAGGCTCTGAAACGGGCAGATAGCCACCGAGAGGCTCAGTAAACGTTAACTTGCCAAAAAGCTACGGGATCTAAAACTCTGAACGGCTCGCAAGCTCTGAAGCGGGAAGGTAGCCAAGGAGAGGCTCACTGTCCGTTAACTATCCAATTAGAAACGGGACCTGAGAATGGGAAAGGCTCGCAGTTTCTGAAACGGGCAGATAGCCAACGAGAGGCGCACTATCCGTTAACTAGCTAAATAGAAGCTGGACCTGAGTCTGGGAAAGGCTCGCAGGCTCTGCAACGGGCAGATAGCCAACGAGAGGCTCACTATCCCTTAACTAGCCAAATAGAAACTGCATCTGAGACTGGGAAAGGCTCGCAGGCATTGAAACGGACAGATAGCCACCGAGAGGCTCAGTAACTGGTAACTTGCCAAATAGCTACGGGACCTGAGAATGGAAAAGCCTTGCAGTTTCTGAAACGGGCAGATAGCCAACGAGACGCTCACTATACGTTAACTAGGCAAATAGCCACGGGACCTGAGAATGGGAAAGGCTCGCAGTTTCTGAAACGGGCAGATAGCCACCGGGAGGCGCACTGTCCGTTAACTAGCTAAATAGAAGCTGGACCTGAGTCTGGGAAAGGCTCGCAGGCTCTGCAACGGGCAGATAGCCAACGAGAGGCTCACTATCCCTTAACTAGCCAAATAGAAACTGCATCTAAAACTGGGAAAGGCTCGCAGTTTCTGAAACGGGCAGATAGCCAACGAGAGGCGCACTATCCGTTAACTAGCTAAATAGAAACTGCATCTGAGACTGGGAAAGGCTCGCAGGCATTGAAACGGGCAGATAGCCAACGAGAGGCTCAGTAACTGTTAACTTGTCAAATAGCTACGGGACCTGAGAATGGAAAAGCCTTGCAGTTTCTGAAACGGGCAGATAGCCAACGAGAGGCTCACTATACGTTAACTAGGCAAATAGCCACGGGACCTGAGAATGGGAAAGGCTCGCAGTTTCTGAAACGGGCAGATAGCCACCGGGAGGCGCACTATCCGTTAACTAGCTAAATAGAAGCTGGACCTGAGTCTGGGAAAGCCTCGCAGGCTCTGAAACGGGCAGATAGCCAACGAGAGGCTCAATATCCGTTCACTAGGCAAATAGCAACGGGACCCGAGAATGGGAAAGCCTCGCAGGCTCTGAAACGGGCAGATAGCCACCGAGAGGCTCAGTAACCGTTAGCTTGCCAAATAGCTACGGGATCTAAAACTCTGAACGGTTCGCAAGCTCTGAAACGGGCAGGTAGCCAATGAGACGCTCACTGTGCGTTAACAGAAAAATAGCCAAGGGTATCTGTAACCGAGAAAGGCTCGCAGGCTCGGAAACGGATGAATAGCCAACCAGATTCTCACTATCCGTTAACTAGGCAAACAGCCACGGGACCTGAGAATTTGAAGGCCTCGCAGGCTCTGACACGGGCAGATAGCCACCGAGAGGCTCAGTAACCGTTAACTTGCCAAATAACTACGGGAGCTAAGACTCTGAACGGCTCTCAAGCTCTGAAACGGGCAGGTAGCCAACAAGAGGCTCACTGTGCGTTAACAGAAAAATAGCCAAGGGTATCTGTAACCGAGAAAGGCTCGCAGGCTCGGAAACGGATGAATAGCCAACCAGATTCTCACTATCCGTTAACTAGGCAAACAGCCACGGGACCTGAGAATGGGAAGGCCTCGCAGGCTCTGACACGGGCAGATAGCCACCGAGAGGCTCAGTAACTGGTAACTTGCCAAATAGCTACGGGATCGAAAACTCTGAACGGCTCGCAAGCTCTGAAACGGGCAGGTAGCCAACGAGACGCTCACTGTCCGCTAAGTAGCTAAATAGAAACTGGACCTGAGACTGGGAAAGCCTCGCAGGCTCTGAAACGGGCAGATAGCCAACGAGAGGCTCAATATCCGTTCACTAGGCAAATAGCAACGGGACCCGAGAATGGGAAAGCCTCGCAGGCTCTGAAACGGGCAGATAGCCACCGAGAGGCTCAGTAACCGTTAGCTTGCCAAATAGCTACGGGATCTAAAACTCTGAACGGTTCGCAAGCTCTGAAACGGGCAGGTAGCCAATGAGACGCTCACTGTGCGTTAACAGAAAAATAGCCAAGGGTATCTGTAACCGAGAAAGGCTCGCAGGCTCGGAAACGGATGAATAGCCAACCAGATTCTCACTATCCGTTAACTAGGCAAACAGCCACGGGACCTGAGAATGGGAAGGCCTCGCAGGCTCTGACACGGGCAGATAGCCACCGAGAGGCTCAGTAACCGTTAACTTGCCAAATAACTACGGGAGCTAAGACTCTGAACGGCTCTCAAGCTCTGAAACGGGCAGGTAGCCAACAAGAGGCTCACTGTCCGTTAACTAGGCAAATAGCCACGGGACCTGAGAATGGGAAAGCCTCGTAGTCTCTGAAACGGGCAGATAGCCACCGAGAGGCTCAGTAACCGTTAACTTGCCAAATAGCTACGGGATCTAAAACTCTGAACGGCTCGCAGGCTCTGAAACGCGCAGGTAGCCAATGAGAGGCTTACTTTGCGTTAACAGCCAAATAGCCAAGGGTATCTCTAACCGAGAATGGCTTGCAGGCTCTGAAACGGGTGGATATCCAACCAGATTCGCACTATCCGTTAACTAGGCAAATAGCCACGGGACCTGAGAATGTTACAGCCTCGCAGGCTCTGAAACGGGCAGATAGCCACCGAGAGGATCAGTAACCGTTAAATTGCCAAATAGAAACTGGACCTGAGACTGGGAAAGGCTCGCAGGCACTGAAACGGGCAGATAGCCAACGAGAGGCTCAGTAACCGTTAACTTGCCAAATAGCTACGGGATCTACAACTCTGAACGGCTCCTAGGCTCTGAAAGGCGCAGGTAGCCAACCAGAGGCTCAATGTGCGTTAACAGCAAAATGTCCAGTGGTATCTGTAACCGAGAAAGGCTCACAGGCTCTGAAACTGGTGGATAGCCAACTAGATTCTCACTATCCGTTAACTAGGCAAATAGCCACGGGACCTGAGAATGGGAAAGCCTCGCAGGCTCTGAAACGGGCAGATAAGCCACCGAGAGGCTCAGTAACCGTTAACTTGCCAAATAGAAACTGGACCTGAGACTGGGAAAGGCTCGCAGGCACTGAAACGGGCAGATAGCCAACGATAGCCTCACTGTCCCTTAACTAGCCAAATAGAAACTGGAACTTGCCAAATAGCTACTTGATCTTAATATCTGAAAGGCTCGCAGGCTCTTAAACGGGCATTGATCCAACGAGCGGCTCACTGTCCGTTAACTTGCCAACTAGAAACTGGACCTGAGACTGGGAAAAGGCTCGCAGGCTCTGAAACGGGCAGATAGCCACCGAGAGGTTCAGTAACCGTTAACTTGCCAAATAGCTACGTGATCTTAAACTCTGAAAGGCTCGCAGGCTCTTAAACGGGCATTAATCCAACGAGAGGCTCACTGTCCGTTAACTTGCCAACTAGAAACTGGACCTGAGACTGTGAAAGGCTCGTGGGCTCTGAAACGGGCAGATAGCCAATGAGAGGCTCACTATCAGTTAACTAGGCAAATAGCCACGGGACCTGAGAATGGGAAAGCCTCGCAGGCTCTGAAACGGGCAGAAAGCCACCAAGAGGCTCAGTAACCGTTAACTTGCCAAATAGCTACGGGATCTAAAACTCTGAACAGCTCCCAGGCTCTGAAAAGCCAAATAGCCAAGGGTATCTGTAACCGAGAAAGGCTCGCAGGCTCCGAAACGGGTGGATAGCCAACCAGATTCTCACTATCCGTTAACTAGGCAAACAGCCACGGGACCTGAGAATGGGAAGGCCTCGCAGGCTCTGACACGGGCAGATAGCCACCGAGAGGCTCAGTAACCGTTAACGTGCCAAATAGCTACGGGATCTAAAACTCTGAACGGCTCGCAGGCTCTTAAACGGGCAGGTAGCCAACGAGAGGCTCAGTAACCGTTAACGTGCCAAATAGAAACTGGACCTGAGACTGGGAAAGGCTCGCAGCCACTGAAACGGGCAGATAGCCAACGAGTGGCTCAGTAACCGTTAACTTGCCAAATAGCTACAGGATCTAAAACTCTGAACGGCTCTCAAGCTCTGAAACGGGCAGGTAGCCAACAAGAGGCTCACTGTCCGTTAACTAGCCAAAGAGAAACTGGACCTGAGACTGGGAGAGGCTCGCTGGCTCTGAAACTGGCAGATAGCCACCGAGAGGCTCAGTAACCGTTAACTTGCCAAAAGCAACGGGATCTAAAACTCCAACGAGAGGTTCACTATCCGTTGACAAGGCAAATAGCCACGGGACCTGAGAAAGGGAAAGCCTCGCAGGCTCTGAAACGGGCAGATAGCCACAGAGAAGCTCAGTAACCGTTAACTTGCAAAATAGCTTCGGGATATAAAACTCTGAACGGCTCCCAGGCTCTGAAACGCGTAGGTAGCCTATGAGAGGCTCACTGTGCGTTAACAGCCAATTAGCCAAGGGTATCTGTAACCGAGAAAGGCTCGCAGGCTCTGAAACGGGTAGATAGCCATCCAGATTCTCACTATCCGTTAACTAGGCAAATAGCCACGTGACCTGAGCATTGGAAAGCCTCGCAGGCTCTGAAACGGGCAGATAGCCACCGAGAGGCTCAGTAACCGTCAACTTGCCAAATAGCTACGGGATCTAAAACTCTGCACGGCTCGCAAGCTCTGAAACGGGCAGGTAGCAATCGAGACGCTCACTGTCCGTTAACTAGCCAAATAGCAACTGGACCTGAGACTGGCAAAGGCTCGCATTCTCTGAAACGGGCAGATAGCCACCGAGAGGCTCAGTAACCGTTAACTTGCCAAATAGCTACGGGATCTAAAACTCTGAAAGGCTCGCAGGCTCTTAAATGGGCAGGTAGCCAACGAGAGGCTCACTGTGCGTTAACAGCCAAATAGCCAAGGGTATCTGTAACCGAGAAAGGCTCGCAGGCTCCGAAACGGGTGGATAGCCAACCAGATTTTCACTATCCGTTAACTAGGCAACAGCCACGGGACCTGAGAATGAGAAGACCTCGCAGGCTCTGACACGGGCAGATAGCCACCGAGAGTCTCAGTAACCGTTAACTAGGCAAATAGCCACGGGACCCGAGAATGGGAAAGCCTCGCAGGCTGTGAAACGGGCAGATAGCCACCGAGAGGCTCAGTAACCGTCAACTTGCCAAATAGCTACGGGATCTAAAACTCTGCACGGCTCGCAAGCTCTGAAACGGGCAGGTAGCAATCGAGACGCTCACTGTCCGTTAACTAGCCAAATAGCAGCTGGACCAGAGACTGGGAAAGCCTCGCAGGCACTGAAACGGGCAGATAGCCAACGAGAGCCTCAATATCCGTTAACTAGCCAAATAGCCACGGGACCCGAGAATGGGAAAGCCTCGCAGGCTGTGAAACGGGCAGATAGCCACCGAGAGGCTCAGTAACCGTTAACTTGCAAAATAGCTTCGGGATCTAAAACTCTGAACGGCTCCCAGGCTCTGAAACGCACAGGTAGCCAACGAGAGGCTCACTGTGCGTTAACAGCCAAATAGCCAAATAGGGTATCTGTAACCGAGAAAGGCTCGCAGGCTCCGAAACGGGTGGATAGCCAACCAGATTTTCACTATCCGTTAACTAGGCAACAGCCACGGGACCTGAGAATGAGAAGACCTCGCAGGCTCTGACACGGGCAGATAGCCACCGAGAGTCTCAGTAACCGTTAACTTTCCAAATAGCTACGGGATCTAAAACTCTGAACGGCTCTCAAGCTCTGAACGGGCAGGTAGCCAACAAGAGGCTCACTGTCCGTTAACTAGCCAAAGAGAAATTTGACCTGAGAATGGGAAAGGCTCGCAGGCTCTCAAACGGGCAGATATCCAACGAGAGGCTCACTATCCGTTTACTAGGCAAATGACCACGGGACCTGAGAACTGGAAAGCCTCGCAAGCTCTGAAATGGGCAGATAGGCACCGAGAGGCTAAGTAACCGTTAACTTGCCAATTAGCTACGGGATCTAAAACTCTGAACGGCTCGCAAGCTCTGAAACGGGCAGGTAGCCAACGAGACGCTCACTGTCCGTTAACTAGCCAAATAGCAACTGGACCTGACACTGGCAAAGGCTCGCATTCTCTGAAACGGGCAGATAGCCACCGAGAGGGTCAGTAATCGTTAACTTGCCAAATAGCTACGGGATCTAAAACTCTGAAAGGCTCGCAGGTTCTTAAACGGGCAGGTAGCCAACGAGATGCTCACTATCCGTTAACTAGCCAAATAGAAACTTGTCCTGAGACTGGAAAAGGCTCGCACGCTCTGAAACGGTCAGATAGCAAACGAGAGGCTCACTATCAGTTAACTAGCCAAATAGAAACTGGACCTGAGAATGGGAAAGCCTCGCAGGCTCTGAAACGGGCAGATAGCCACAGAGAGGCTCAGTAACCGTTAACTTGCAAAATAGCTTCGGGATTTAAAACTCTGAAAGGCTCGCAGGCTCTGAAACGGGCAGGTAGCCAACGAGAGGCTCACTGTCCGTTAACTAGCCAAATAGAAATTTGACCTGAGAATGGGAAAGGCTCGCAGGCTCTCAAACGGGCAGATATCCAACGAGAGGCTCACTATCCGTTAACTAGGCAAATGACCACGGGACCTGAGAACTGGAAAGCCTCGCAGGCTCTGAAACGGGCAGATAGGCACAGAGAGGCTAAGTAACCGTTAAATTGCCAAATAGCAACGGGATCTAAAACTCCAACGAGAGGTTCACTATCCGTTGACAAGGCAAATAGCCACGGGACCTGAGAAAGGGAAAGCCTCGCAGGCTCTGAAACGGGCAGATAGCCACAGAGAAGCTCAGTAACCGTTAACTTGCAAAATAGCTTCGGGATCTAAAACTCTGAACGGCTCCCAGGCTCTGAAACGCACAGGTAGCCAACGAGAGGCTCACTGTGCGTTAACAGCCAAATAGCCAAGGGTATCTGTAACCGAGAAAGGCTCGCAGGCTCCGAAACGGGTGGATAGCCAACCAGATTTTCACTATCCGTTAACTAGGCAACAGCCACGGGACCTGAGAATGAGAAGACCTCGCAGGCTCTGACACGGGCAGATAGCCACCGAGAGGCTCAGTAACCGTTAACTTTCCAAATAGCTACGGGATCTAAAACTCTGAACGGCTCTCAAGCTCTGAACGGGCAGGTAGCCAACAAGAGGCTCACTGTCCGTTAACTAGCCACAGAGAAACTGGACCTGAGACTGGGAAAGGCTCGCTGGCTCTGAAACTGGCAGATAGCCACCGAGAGGCTCAGTAACCGTTAACTTGCCAAATAGCTACGGGATCTAAAATTCTGAAAGGCTCGCAGGCTCTGAAACGGGCAGGTAGCCAACGAGAGGCTCACTGTCCGTTAACTAGCCAAATAGAAATTTGACCTGAGAATGGGAAAGGCTCGCAGGCTCTCAAACGGGCAGATATCCAACGAGAGGCGCACTATCCGTTAACTAGGCAAATGACCACGGGACCTGAGAACTGGAAAGCCTCGCAAGCTCTGAAACGGGCAGATAGGCACCGAGAGGCTAAGTAACCGTTAACTTGCCAAATAGCTACGGGATCTAAAACTCTGAACGGCTCGCAAGCTCTGAAACGGGCAGGTAGCCAACGAGACGCTCACTGTCCGTTAACAAGCCAGATAGCAACTGGACCTGACACTGGCAAAGGCTCGCATTCTCTCCCAACGAGAGGCTCACTGTGCGTTAACAGCCAATTAGCCAAGGGTATCTGTAACCGAGAAAGGCTCGCAGGCTCTGAAACTGGTAGATAGCCATCCAGATTCTCACTATCCGTTAACTAGGCAAATAGCCACGGGACCTAAGAATTGGAAAGCCTCGCAGGCACTGAAACGGGCAGATAGCCACCGAGAGGCTCAGTAACCGTTAACTTGCCAAATAGAAACTATACCTGAGACTGGGAAAGGCTCGCAGGCACTGAAACGGGCAGATAGCCAACGAGAGGCTCAATATCCGTTAACTAGGCAAATAGCCACGGGACCTGAGAATGGGAAAGCCTCGCAAGCTCTGAAACGGGCAGATAGGCACCGAGAGGCTCAGTAACCGTTAACTTGCCAAATAGCTACGGGATCTAAAACTCTGAACGGCTCGCAAGCTCTGAAACGGGCAGGTAGCCAACGAGACGCTCACTGTCCGTTAACTAGCCAAATAGCAACTGGACCTGAGACTGGCAAAGGCTCGCATTCTCTGAAACGGGCAGATAGCCACCGAGAGGCTCAGTAATCGTTACTTGCCAAATAGCTACGGGATCTAAAACTCTGAAAGGCTCGCAGGTTCTTAAACGGGTAGGTAGCCAACGAGATGCTCACTATCCGTTAACTAGCCAAATAGAAACTTGTCCTGAGACTGGAAAAGGCTCGCACGCTCTGAAACGGTCAGATAGCAAACGAGAGGCTCACTATCAGTTAACTAGCCAAATAGAAACTGGACCTGAGTCTGGGAAAGGCTCGCAGGCTCTGAAACGGACAGATAGCCACAGAGAGGCTCAGTAACCGTTAACTTGCAAAATAGCTTCGGGATCTAAAACTCTGAACGGCTCCCAGGCTCTGAAACGCGCAGGTAGCCAACGAGAGGCTCACTGTGCGTTAACAGCCAAACGACCAAGTGTATCTGTAACCGAGAAAGGCTCGCAGGCACCGAAACGGGTGGATAGCCAACCAGATTCGCACTATCCGTTAACTAGACAAACACCCAAGGGACCTGGGACTGGGAAAGCCACGCAGGCTCTGAAACGGGCAGGTAGCCAACGAGAGCCTCAATATCCGTTAACTAGCCAAATAGAAACTGGATCTGAGACTGGGAAAGGCTCGCAGGCTCTGAAACGGGCAGATAGCCAACGAGAGGCTCACTATTTGTTAACTAGCAAAATAGAAACTGGACCTGAGACTGGGAAAGGCTCACAGGCACTGAAACTGGCAGATAGCCCACGAGAGGCTCACTATGCGTTAACTAGGCAAATGGCCACGGGACCTGAAAATGGGAAAGGCTCGCAATCTCTGAAACGGGCAGATAGCCAACGAGATGCTCACTGTCCGTTAACTAGCCAAAAATAAACTGGACCTGAGACAGGGAAAGGCTCGCAGGCTCTGAAAGGGGCAGATAGCCACCGAGAGGCTCAGTTGCCGTTAACTTGCCAAATAGCTACGGGATCTAAAACTCTGAACGGCTCGCAGGCTCTGAAACGAGCAGGTAGCCAACCAGAGGCGCACTGTCCGTTAACAGCCAAATAGCCAAGGGTATCTGTAACCGAGAAAGGCACGCAGGCTCCGAAACGGATGGATAGCCAACCAGATTCGCACTATCCGTTAACTAGACAAACAGCCAAGGGACATGGGACTGGGAAAGCGTCGTATTCTCTGAAACGGGCAGATAGCCAACGAGTGACTTTGTCCGTTAGCTAGCCAAATAGCCATGGGACCTGAGACTGGTAAAGCCTCGCATGCTCTCAAACGGGTAGATAGTCAACGAGAGGCTCACTATCCCTTAACTAGCCAATTAGCCAAGCCGATCTATACCCGAAACAGGCTCGCATACTCTGAACCGGGTAGATAGCCAACGAGAGGCTCACTGTCTCACTGTTAACTAGAAAAACTAGCCACGGGTCCTGAGACTGCCTCAACGAGAGGCTCAGTATCCCTTAACTAGCCAAATAGCCAAGCCGATCTATACCCGAAACAGGCTTGCATTCTCTGAATCGGGTAGATAGCCAACGAGAGGCTCACTGTCTGTTAACTAGAAAAACTAGCCACGGGACCTGAGACTGCCTCAACGAGATTCTCACTATCCGTTAACTAGGAAAGTAGAAAAGGTGATCTGTAACCGAAACAGGCTCGCATTCTCTGAAATGGGCAGATAGCCAACGAGACGCTCACTGTCCGTTAACTAGCCAAATAGACACGGGACCTGAGATTGGGAAATGGTGAAAATCTCTGAATCGAGTAGATAGCCAACGAAAGGCTCACTATCCGCTAACTGACCAAATAGATGATTGAACCGAGACTCACAAAGGCTCACAGGCTCTGAAACGGGCAGATAGCCAACCATTGGTTCACTGTCCGGTTTTAGCTACACAGCCAAGGATATTTGTAAACGAGAAAGGCTCGCAGGCTCTGAGACGGGTAGATAGTCAACAAGAGGCACACTAGCCCTTAACTAGGCAAATAGCCAAGCCGATCTATACCCGAAACAGGCTCGCATTCTCTGAATCGGGTAGATAGCCAACGAGAGGCTCACTGTCTGTTAACTAGAAAAACTAGCCACGGGACCTGAGACTGCCTCAACGAGATTCTCACTATCCGTTAACTAGGAAAGTAGAAAAGGTGATCTGTAACCGAAACAGGCTCGCATTCTCTGAAACGGGAAGATAGCCAACGAGACGCTCACTGTCCGTTAACTAGCCAAATAGACACACGGGATCTGAGATTGGGAAATGGTCAAAATCTCTTAATCGAGTAGATAGCCAACGAGAGGCTCACTATCCGCTAACTGACCAAATAGCCGATTGAACCGAGACTCACAAAGGCTCGCAGGCTCTGAAACGGGCAGATAGCCAACTATTGGTTCACTGTCCGGTTTTAGCTACACAGCCAAGGGTATTTGTAAACGAGAAAGGCTCGCAGGCTCTGAATCGCGCAGGTAGCCAATGAGAGGCTCACTGTGCGTTAACAGCCAAATAGCCAATTGTATCTGTAACCGAGAAAATCTCGCAGGCTCTGAAACGGGTGGATAGCCCGTTAACTAGGCAAATAGCCAAGGGACCTGAGAATGGGAAAGCCTCGCAGGCTCTGAAACGGGCAGATAACCACCGAGAGACTCAGTAACCGTTAACTTGCCAAATAGCTACGGGATCTAAAACTCTGAACGGCTCGCAGGCTCTGAAACGGGCAGGTAGCCAACGAGACGCTCACTGTGCGTTAACAGCCAAATAGCCAAGGGTATCTGTAACCGAGAAAGGCTCGTAGGCTCTGAAACGGGTGGATATCCAACCAGATTCTCACTATCCGTGAACTAGGCAAATAGCCAAGGGACCTGAGAATGGGAAAGCCTCGCAGGCTCTGAAACGGGCAGATAGCCAACGAGAGGCTCACTATCCGTTAACTAGGCAAATAGCCACGGGACCCGAGCATATGAAAGGCTCGCAAGCAGATAGCCGACTGGAGGCTCACTGTCCGGTAAATAACTAAATAGCCAAGGGTATCTGCAATTGAGAAAATATAGCATTCTCTCTGTCTTGCCTGTTGGCAGAGAGCCAACGAGCGGGTCACTGTCCGTTAACTAGAAAAATAGAAAAGGGGATCTTCAGAAAGGCTCTGAATTTGACAGATAGATAACGAAAGGCTCGCAATCCGCTGACTAGTCAAATAGACGATGGCCCCGAGACTGGAGAACTCTCGCTATCGCTGAAACGTTTAGATAGCCAGCTAGGGGCTCATTGTCCATTTACTAACCAAATAGCCGAGAGGATCTGTAACCAGAAAGGCTCACAGACTCTGAAACGGGCAGGCAGGATCTGTAATCGAGAACGACTCGCAGGCTCTGAACGGGTAGGTTTTGAAACGGGTAGCTAGCCAACGAGAGGCTCACTATCCGTTAACTAGGCAAATAGCCACGGGACCTGAGAATGGGAAAGTCATGCAGGTTTTCAAACGGGCACGTAGAAAACGAGATTCTGACTATCCGTTAACTAGCCAAGTAGAAAAGGTTAACTGTCCGTTAACTATCCAAATAGAAACTGGACCTGCGAACAGGAAAGCCTCGCAGGCTCTGAAACGGGCAGATAACCACCGAGAGACTCAGTAACCGTTAACTTGCCAAATAGCTACGGGATCTAAAACTCTGAACGGCTCGCAGGCTCTGAAACGGGCAGGTAGCCAACGAGAGGCTCACTGTGCGTTAACAGCCAAATAGCCAAGGGTATCTGTAACCGAGAAAGGCTCGTAGGCTCTGAAACGGGTGGATATCCAACCAGATTCTCACTATCCGTGAACTAGGCAAATAGCCAAGGGACCTGAGAATGGGAAAGCCTCGCAGGCACTGAAACGCGCAGGTAGCCAACGAGAGGCTCACTGTCCGTTAACTAGAGAAAT
Source organism: Hirtodrosophila duncani (assembly GCA_037043425.1). Lineage (NCBI taxonomy): Eukaryota > Metazoa > Arthropoda > Insecta > Diptera > Drosophilidae > Hirtodrosophila > Hirtodrosophila duncani. The sequence goes on along the minus strand of JBAMBM010000402.1, from coordinate 107,488 downwards.
AGACACGGGACTTGAGATTGGGAAATGGTCGAAATATCTGAATCGAGTAGATAGCCAAGGAGAGGCTCACTGCCTGTTAACTAGCCAAATAGAAAGTGAACCCGAGACTGGGAAAGGCTCGCAGGCTCTGAAACGGGCAGATAGCCACCGAGAGGTTCAGTAACCGTTAACTTGCCAAATAGCTACGTGATCTTAAACTCTGAAAGGCTCGCAGGCTCTTAAACGGTCATTGATCCAACGAGAGGCTCACTGTCCGTTAACTTGCCAAATAGAAACTGGACCTGAGACTGGGAAAGGCTCGCAGGCTCTGAGACGGGCAGATAGCCAACGAGAGGCTCACTATCCGTTAACTATGCAAATAGCCACGGGACCTGAGAATGGGAAAAGCTCGCAGGTTCTGAAACGGGTAGATAGCCACTGCGAGGCTCAGTAACTGTTAACTTGTCAAATAGCTACGGGATCTTAAACTCTGAACGGCTCGCAGGCTCTGAAACGCGCAGGTAGCCAACGAGAGGCTCACTGTCCGTTAACTAGAGAAATAGACACGGGACTTGAGATTGGGTAACGGTCGAAATATCTGAATCGAGTAGATAGCCAACGAGAGGCTCACTGTAAGTTAACTAGAGCAATAGACAAGGGACTTGAGAGTGGGAAATGGTCGAAATTTCTGAATCGAGTAGATAGCCAACGAGAGGCTCACTGTCCGTTAACTAGAGAAATAGACACGGGACTTGAGATTGGGAAAGGCTCGCAGGCTCTGAAACGGGCAGATAGCCAACGAGAGGCTCACTATCCGTTAACTATGCAAATAGCCACGGGACCTGAGAATGGGAAAAGCTCGCAGGTTCTGAAAAGGGCAGATAGCCAACGAGAGGCTCGCTATCCATTAACTAGGCAGATAACCATGGGACCTGAGAATGGGAAAACCTCGCGGGCTCTGAAGCGGGCAGATAGCCACCGAGAGGCTCAGTAACCGATGACTTGCCAAATAGCTACGGGATCTACAATGGGACAGCCTCGCAGGCTCTGAAACGGGCAGATAGCTACCGAGAGGCTCAGTAACCGTTAACGTGCCAAATAGAAACTGGACCTGAGACTGGGAAAGGCTCGCAGTTACTGAAACGGGCAGATAGCCAACGAGAGGCTCAGTAACCGTTAACTTGCCAAATAGCTACGGGATCTAACACTCTGAACGGCCCGCAAGCTCTGAAACGGGCAGGTAGCAAACGCGAGGCTCACTGTCCGTAAACTAGGCAAATAGCCACGGGACCCGAGAATGGGAAAGCCTCGCAGGCTCTGAAACGGGCAGATAGAAAACGAGAGGCTCACTATCCGTTAACTAGGCAAATAGCCACGGGACCTGAGAATGGGAGAGCCTCTCAGGTTCTCAAACGGGCACGTAGAAAACGAGATACTCACTATCCGTTAACTAGCCAAGTAGAAAAGGTGATCTTGAACCGAAACAGGCTCGCAGGCTCTGAACCGGGTAGATAGCCAACGAGAGGCTCACTGTCCGTTAACTAGCCAAATAGACACGGGACTTGAGATGGGGAAATGGTCGAAATTTCTGAATCGAGTAGATAGCCGACGAGAGCCTCACTATCCGTTAACTATCCAAATAGAAACTGGACCTGAGACAGGGAAAGTCTCTCAGGCTCTGAAACGGGCAGATAGCCAACGAGAGGCTCACTATACGTTAACTAGGCAAATAGTCACGGGACCTGAGAATGGGAAAGGCTCGCAGTTTCTGAAACGGGCAGATAGCCAACGAGAGGCGCACTATCCGTTAACTAGCTAAATAGAAGCTGGACCTGAGTCTGGGAAAGGCTCGCAGGCTCTGCAAAGGGCAGATAGCCAACGAGAGGCTCACTATCCTTTAACTAGCCAAATATAAACTGCATCTGAGACTGGGAAAGACTCGCAGGCATTGAAACGGACAGATAGCCCAAGAGAGGCTCAGTAACTGTTAACTTGTCAAATAGCTACGGGACCTGAGAATGGGAAAGCCTCGCAGGCACTGAAACGGGCAGATAGCCAACGAGAGGCTCACTATCCGTTAACTATGCAAATAGCCACGGGACCTGAGAATGGGAAAAGCTCGCAGGTTCTGAAACGGGTAGATAGCCACTGCGAGGCTCAGTAACTGTTAACTTGCCAAATAGCTACGGGATCTTAAACTCTAAACGGCTCGCAGGCTCTGAAATGCGCAGGTAGCCAACGAGAGGCTCGCTGTCCGTTAACTAGAGAAATAGACACGGGACTTGAGATTGGGAAATGGTCGAAATATCTGAATCGAGTAGATAGCCAACGAGAGGCTCACTGTCCGTTAACTAGAGAAATAGACACGGGACTTGAGATTGGGAAATGGTCGAAATATCTGAATCGAGTAGATAGCCATCGAGAGGCTCACTGTAAGTTAACTAGAGAAATAGACACGGGACTTGAGAGTGGGAAATGGTCGAAATTTCTGAATCGAGTAGATAGCCAACGAGAGGCTCACTGTCTGTTAACTAGCCAAATAGAAACTGGACCTGAGATTGGGAAAGGCTCGCAATCTCTGAAACGGGCAGATAGCCAACGAGAGGCTCAGTAACCGTTAACTTGCCAAATAGCTACGGGATCTAACACTCTGAACGGCTCGCAAGCTCTGAAACGGGCAGGTAGCCAAAGAGAGGCTCACTGTCCCTTAACTAGCCAAATAGAAACTGGACCTGAGACTGGGAAAGCCTGGCAGGCTATGAAACGGGTATATAGCCACTGCGAGGCTCAGTAACTGTTAACTTGCCAAATAGCTACGGGATCTAAAACTCTGAACGGCTCGCAGGCTCTTAAACTTGCAGGTAGCCAACGAGAGGCTCAGTAACCGTTAACGTGCCAAATAGAAACTGGACCTGAGACTGGGAAAGTCTCGCAGCCACTGAAACGGGTGGATAGCCAACCAGATTCTCACTATCCGTTAACTAGGCATATAGCCACGGGACTTGAGAATATGACAGCCTCGCAGGCTCTGAAACGGGCAGATAGCCACCGAGAGGTTCAGTAACCGTTAACTTGCTAAATAACTACGTGATCTTAAATTTTGAAATGCTCGCAGTCTCTTAAACGGGCATTGATCCAACGAGAGGCTCACTGTCCGTTAACTTGCCAAATAGAAACTGGACCTGAGACTGGGAAAGGCTCGCAGGCTCTGAGACGGGCAGATAGCCAACGAGAGGCTCACTGCCCGTAAACTAGAGAACTAGACACGGGACTTGAGATTGGGAAATGGTCGAAATATCTGAATCGAGTAGATAGCCAACGAGAGGCTCACTGTCCGTTAACTAGAGAAATAGACACGGGACTTGAGATTGGGAAATGGTCGAAATATCTGAATCGAGTAGATAGCCAACGAGAGGCTCACTGTAAGTTAACTAGAGCAATAGACACGGGACTTGAGAGTGGGAAATGGTCGAAATTTCTGAATCGAGTAGATAGCCAACGAGAGGCTCACTGTCCGTTAACTAGAGAAATAGACACGGGACTTGAGATTGGGAAAGGCTCGCAGGCTCTGAAACGGGCAGATAGCCAACGAGAGGCTCACTGTCCGTTAACTAGAGAAATAGACACGGGACTTGAGATTGGGTAACGGTCGAAATATCTGAATCGAGTAGATAGCCAACGAGAGGCTCACTGTAAGTTAACTAGAGCAATAGACAAGGGACTTGAGAGTGGGAAATGGTCGAAATTTCTGAATCGAGTAGATAGCCAACGAGAGGCTCACTGTCCGTTAACTAGAGAAATAGACACGGGACTTGAGATTGGGAAAGGCTCGCAGGCTCTGAAACGGGCAGATAGCCAACGAGAGGCTCACTATCCGTTAACTATGCAAATAGCCACGGGACCTGAGAATGGGAAAAGCTCGCAGGTTCTGAAAAGGGCAGATAGCCAACGAGAGGCTCGCTATCCATTAACTAGGCAGATAACCATGGGACCTGAGAATGGGAAAACCTCGCGGGCTCTGAAGCGGGCAGATAGCCACCGAGAGGCTCAGTAACCGATGACTTGCCAAATAGCTACGGGATCTACAATGGGACAGCCTCGCAGGCTCTGAAACGGGCAGATAGCTACCGAGAGGCTCAGTAACCGTTAACGTGCCAAATAGAAACTGGACCTGAGACTGGGAAAGGCTCGCAGTTACTGAAACGGGCAGATAGCCAACGAGAGGCTCAGTAACCGTTAACTTGCCAAATAGCTACGGGATCTAACACTCTGAACGGCCCGCAAGCTCTGAAACGGGCAGGTAGCAAACGCGAGGCTCACTGTCCGTAAACTAGGCAAATAGCCACGGGACCCGAGAATGGGAAAGCCTCGCAGGCTCTGAAACGGGCAGATAGAAAACGAGAGGCTCACTATCCGTTAACTAGGCAAATAGCCACGGGACCTGAGAATGGGAGAGCCTCTCAGGTTCTCAAACGGGCACGTAGAAAACGAGATACTCACTATCCGTTAACTAGCCAAGTAGAAAAGGTGATCTTGAACCGAAACAGGCTCGCAGGCTCTGAACCGGGTAGATAGCCAACGAGAGGCTCACTGTCCGTTAACTAGCCAAATAGACACGGGACTTGAGATGGGGAAATGGTCGAAATTTCTGAATCGAGTAGATAGCCGACGAGAGCCTCACTATCCGTTAACTATCCAAATAGAAACTGGACCTGAGACAGGGAAAGTCTCTCAGGCTCTGAAACGGGCAGATAGCCAACGAGAGGCTCACTATACGTTAACTAGGCAAATAGTCACGGGACCTGAGAATGGGAAAGGCTCGCAGTTTCTGAAACGGGCAGATAGCCAACGAGAGGCGCACTATCCGTTAACTAGCTAAATAGAAGCTGGACCTGAGTCTGGGAAAGGCTCGCAGGCTCTGCAAAGGGCAGATAGCCAACGAGAGGCTCACTATCCTTTAACTAGCCAAATATAAACTGCATCTGAGACTGGGAAAGACTCGCAGGCATTGAAACGGACAGATAGCCCAAGAGAGGCTCAGTAACTGTTAACTTGTCAAATAGCTACGGGACCTGAGAATGGGAAAGCCTCGCAGGCACTGAAACGGGCAGATAGCCAACGAGAGGCTCACTATCCTTTAACTAGCCAAATATAAACTGCATCTGAGACTGGGAAAGACTCGCAGGCATTGAAACGGACAGATAGCCCAAGAGAGGCTCAGTAACTGTTAACTTGTCAAATAGCTACGGGACCTGAGAATGGGAAAAGCTCGCAGGTTCTGAAACGGGTAGATAGCCACTGCGAGGCTCAGTAACTGTTAACTTGCCAAATAGCTACGGGATCTTAAACTCTAAACGGCTCGCAGGCTCTGAAATGCGCAGGTAGCCAACGAGAGGCTCGCTGTCCGTTAACTAGAGAAATAGACACGGGACTTGAGATTGGGAAATGGTCGAAATATCTGAATCGAGTAGATAGCCAACGAGAGGCTCACTGTCCGTTAACTAGAGAAATAGACACGGGACTTGAGATTGGGAAATGGTCGAAATATCTGAATCGAGTAGATAGCCAACGAGAGGCTCACTGTAAGTTAACTAGAGAAATAGACACGGGACTTGAGAGTGGGAAATGGTCGAAATTTCTGAATCGAGTAGATAGCCAACGAGAGGCTCACTGTCTGTTAACTAGCCAAATAGAAACTGGACCTGAGATTGGGAAAGGCTCGCAATCTCTGAAACGGGCAGATAGCCAACGAGAGGCTCAGTAACCGTTAACTTGCCAAATAGCTACGGGATCTAACACTCTGAACGGCTCGCAAGCTCTGAAACGGGCAGGTAGCCAAAGAGAGGCTCACTGTCCCTTAACTAGCCAAATAGAAACTGGACCTGAGACTGGGAAAGCCTGGCAGGCTATGAAACGGGTATATAGCCACTGCGAGGCTCAGTAACTGTTAACTTGCCAAATAGCTACGGGATCTAAAACTCTGAACGGCTCGCAGGCTCTTAAACTTGCAGGTAGCCAACGAGAGGCTCAGTAACCGTTAACGTGCCAAATAGAAACTGGACCTGAGACTGGGAAAGTCTCGCAGCCACTGAAACGGGTGGATAGCCAACCAGATTCTCACTATCCGTTAACTAGGCATATAGCCACGGGACTTGAGAATATGACAGCCTCGCAGGCTCTGAAACGGGCAGATAGCCACCGAGAGGTTCAGTAACCGTTAACTTGCTAAATAACTACGTGATCTTAAATTTTGAAATGCTCGCAGTCTCTTAAACGGGCATTGATCCAACGAGAGGCTCACTGTCCGTTAACTTGCCAAATAGAAACTGGACCTGAGACTGGGAAAGGCTCGCAGGCTCTGAGACGGGCAGATAGCCAACGAGAGGCTCACTGCCCGTAAACTAGAGAACTAGACACGGGACTTGAGATTGGGAAATGGTCGAAATATCTGAATCGAGTAGATAGCCAACGAGAGGCTCACTGTAAGTTAACTAGAGAAATAGACACGGGACTTGAGAGTGTGAAATGGTCGAAATTTCTGAATTGAGTAGATAGCCAACGAGAGGCTCACTGTCTGTTAACTAGCCAAATAGAAACTGGATCTGAGACTGGAAAATTCTCGTTGGCTCTGAAACGGGCAGATAGCCAATGAGAGGCTCACTATCCGTTAAGTAGGCAAATAGCCACGGGACCCGAGAATGGGAAAGCCTCGCAGGCTCTGAAACGGGCAGATAGCCAACGAGAGGCTCAGTACCCGTTAACTTGCCAAATAGCTACGGGATCTAACACTCTGAACGGCTCGCAGGCTCTGAAACGCGCAGGTAGCCAACGAGAGGCTCACTGTTCGTTAACTAGAGAAATAGACACGGGACTTGAGATTGGTCGAAATATCTGAATCGAGGAGATAGCCAACGAGAGGCTCACTGTCCGTTAACTAGAGAAATAGACACGGGACTTGAGATTGGGAAATGGTCGAACTATCTGAATCGAGTAGATAGCCAACGAGAGGCTCACTGTAAGTTAACTAGAGAAATAGACACGGGACTTGAGAGTGGGAAATGGTCCAAATTTTTGAATCGAGTAGATAGCCAACGAGAGGCTCACTGTCCGTAAACTAGAGAACTAGACACGGGACTTGAGATTGGGAAATGGTCGAAATATCTGAATCGAGTAGATAGCCAACGAGAGGCTCACTGTAAGTTAACTAGAGAAATAGACACGGGACTTGAGAGTGTGAAATGGTCGAAATTTCTGAATCGAGTAGATAGCCAACGAGAGGCTCACTGTCTGTTAACTAGCCAAATAGAAACTGGATCTGAGACTGGGAAATTCTCGTTGGCTCTGAAACGGGCAGATAGCCACCGAGAGGTTCAGTAACCGTTAACTTGCCAAATAGAAACTGGACCTGAGACTGGGAAAGGCTCGCAGGCTCTGAGACGGGCAGATAGCCAACGAGAGGCTCACTATCCGTTAACTAGGCAAATAGCCACGGGACCTGAGAATGGGAAAAGCTCGCAGGTTCTGAAACGGGTAGATAGCCACTGCGTGGCTCAGTAACTGTTAACTTGCCAAATAGCTACGGGATCTTAAACTCTGAACGGCTCGCAGGCTCTGAAACGCGCAGGTAGCCAACGAGAGGCTCACTGTTCGTTAACTAGAGAAATAGACACGGGACTTGAGATTGGTCGAAATATCTGAATCGAGTAGATAGCCAACGAGAGGCTCACTGTCCGTTAACTAGAAAAATAGACACGGGACTTGAGATTGGGAAATGGTCGAACTATCTGAATCGAGTAGATAGCCAACGAGAGGCTCACTGTAAGTTAACTAGAGAAATAGACACGGGACTTGAGAGTGGGAAATGGTCCAAATTTTTGAATCGAGTAGATAGCCAACGAGAGGCTCACTGTCTGTTAACTAGCCAAATAGAAACTGGACCTGAGATTGGGAAAGGCTCGCAGGCTCTGAAACGGGCAGATAGCCAGCGAGAGGCTCAGTAACCGTTAACTTGCCAAATAGCTACGGGATCTAACACTCTGAACGGCTCGCAAGCTCTGAAACGGGCAGGTAGCCAAAGAGAGGCTCGCTGTCCCTTAACTAGCCAAATAGAAACTGGACCTGAGACTGGGAAAGCCTGGCAGGCTCTGAAACGGGTAGATAGCCACTGCGAGGCTCAGTAACTGTTAACTTGCCAAATAGCTACGGTAGCCAACGAGAGGCTCAGTAACCGTTAACGTGCCAAATAGAAACTGGACTTGAGATTGGGAAAGGCTCGCAGCCACTGAAACGGGTAGATAGCCACTGCGAGGCTCAGTAACTGTTAACTTGCCAAATAGCTACGGGATCTAAAACTCTGAAAGGCTCACAGGCTCTGAAACGGGTGGATAGCCAAACAGATTCTCACTATCCGTTAATTAGAAAAATAGCTACGGGACCTGAGAATGTTACAGATTCGCAGGCTCTGAAACGGGCAGATAGCCACCGAGAGGCTCAATAACCGTTAACGTGCCAAATAGAAACTGGGCCTGAGACTGGGAGAGGCTCGCTGCCACTGAAAGGGGCAGATAGCCAACGAGAGGCTCACTGTCCGTTAACTAGCCAAAGAGAACCTGGAACTGAGACTGGGAAAGGCTCGATGGCACTGAAACGGGCAGATAGTAAACGAGAGGCTCACTGCCCGTTAACTAGCCAAATAGAAACTGGACCTGAGACTGGGAAAAGCTCGCAGGCTCTGAACGGGCAAACAGCCAACGAGAGGCTCACTATCCGTTAACTAGCCCAATAGAAACTGCACCTGAGACTGGGAAAGGCTCGCAGGCACTGAAACGGGCAGATAGAAAACGAGAGGCTCACTATCCGTTAACTATGCAAATAGCCAGGGAACCTGAGAATGCGAAAGCCTCGCAGGCTCTGAAACGGGCAGAAAGCCACCGGGATTTTCAGTAACCGTTAACTTGCCAAAAAGCTACGGGATCTAAAACTCTGAACGGCTCGCAAGCTGTGAAACGGACAGGTAGCCAACGAGAGTGTCACTGTCCGTTAACTAGCCAAATAGAAACTGGACCTGAGACTGGGAAAGGCTTGCAGGTTCTGAAACGGGAAGATAGCTAACGAGAGGCTCACTATCCGTTAACTAGCCAAATAGAAACTGGAGCTGAGACTGAAAAAGGCTCGCAGGCACTGAAACGGGCAGATGGCCAAAGAGAGGCTCACTATCCGTTAACTTGCCAAATAGCTACGGGATCTAAAACTCTGAACGGCTCGCAATCTCTGAAACGAGCAGGTAGCCAACGAGAGGCTCACTGTGCGTTAACAGCCAAATAGCCAAGGGTATCTGCAACCGAGAAAGGCTCGTAGGCTCTGAAACGGTTGGGTAGCCAACCAGATTATGACTATCCGTTAACTAGGCAAATAGCAACGGGACCTGAGACTGGGAGAGACTCGCAGGCTCTGAAACGGGCAGAAAGCCACCGAGAGGCTCAGTAACCGTTAACTTGCCAAATAGCTACTAAAACTCAGCACGGCTCGCAAGCTCTGAAACGGGCAGGTAGCCAACGAGAGGCTCACTGTCCGTTAACTAGCCAAATAGAAACTGGACCTGAGACTGCGAAAGCCTCGCAGGCACTGACACGGACAGATAGCCAACGAGAGGCTCAGTAACCGTTAACTTGCTACGGAATCAAAAAGTCTGAACGGCTCGCAGGCTCTGAATCGCGCAGGTAGCCAATGAGAGGCTCACTGTGCGTTAACAGCCAACCGTTAACTAGCCAAATAGAAACTGGACCTGAGACTGCGAAATCCTCGCAGGCACTGACACGGGCAGATAGCCAACGAGAGGCTCAGTAACCGTTAACTTGCTACGGGATCAAAAAGTCTGAACGGCTCACATTCTCTGAAACGCGCAGGTAGCCAATGAGAGGCTCACTGTGCGTTAACAGCCAAATAGCCAATTGTATCTGTAACCGAGAAAGGCTCGCAGGCTCTGAAACGGGTGGATAGCCAACCAGATTCTCACTATCCGTTTACTAGGCAAATAGCCACGGGACCTGAGACTGGGAAAGGCTCGCAGGCTCTGCAACGGGCAGATAGCCAACGATAGGCTCACTGTCCGTTAACTAGCCAAATAGAAACTGGACTGGGAAAAGTTCGCAGGCTCTGAAACGGACAGACAGCCAACGAGAGGCTCACTATCCGTTAACTAGCCAAATACAAAGTGGACCTGAGATTGGGAAAGGTTCGCAATCACTGAAACGGGCAGATAGCCAGCCAGATTCTCACTAGCCGTTAACTAGGCAAATAGCCACGGGACCTGAGAATGCGAAAGCCTCGCAGGCTCTGAAACGGGCAGAAAGCCACCGAGATTCTCAGTAACCGTTAACTTGCCAAAAAGCTACGGGATCTAAAACTCTGAACGGCTCGCAAGCTCTGAAACGGACGGGTAGCCAACGAGAGTGTCACTGTCCGTTAACTAGCCAAATAGAAACTGGACCTGAGACTGGGAAAAGCTCGCAGGCTCTGAAACTTGCAGACAGCCAACGAGAGGCTCACTATCCGTTAACTAGCCAAATAGAAACTGGACCTGAGACTGGGAAAGGCTTGCAGGTTCTGAAACGGGAAGATAGCCAACGAGAGGCGCACTATCCGTTAACTAGCCAAATACAAACTGGAGCTGAGACTGGGAAAGCCTCGCAGGCTCTGAAACGGGCAGAACGCCACCGAGAGGCTCAGTAACCGTTAACTTGCCAAATAGCTACGGGATCGAAAACTCTGAACGGCTCGCAGGCTCTGAAACGAGCAGGTAGCCAACGAGAGGCTCACTGTGCGTTAACAGCCAAATAGCCAAGGGTATCTGCAACCGAGAAAGGCTCGTAGGCTCTGAAACGGGTGGGTAGCCAACCAGATTCCGACTATCCGTTAACTAGGCAAATAGCCACGGGACCTGAGACTAGGAGAGACGCGCAGACTCTGAAACGGGCAGAAAGCCACCGAGAGGCTCAGTAACCGTTAACTTGCCAAATAGCTACTAAAACTCAGCACGGCTCGCAAGCTCTGAAACGGGCAGGTAGCCAACGAGAGGCTCACTGTCCGTTAACTAGCCAAATAGAAACTGGACCTGAGACTGCGAAAGCCTCGCAGGCACTGACATGGGCAGATAGCCAACGAGAGGCTCAGTAACCGTTAACTTGCTACGGGATCAAAAACTCTGAACGGCTCGCAGGCTCTGAAACGCGCAGGTAGAAAATGAGAGGCTCACTGTGCGTTAACAGCCAAATAGCCAATTGTATCTGTAACCGAGAAAGGCTCGCAGGCTCTGAAACGGGTGGATAGCCAACCAGATTCTCACTATCCGTTATCCACGGGACCTGAGACGTTAACAGCCAAATAGCCAATTGTGTCTGTAACCGAGAAAGGCTCGCATTCTCTGAAACGGGTGGATAGCCAACCAGATTCTCACTATCCGTTATCCACGGGACCTGAGACTGGGAAAGGCTCGCAGGCACTGAAACGGGCAGATGGCCAAAGAGAGGCTCACTATCCGTTAACTTGCCAAATAGCTACGGGATCTAAAACTCTGAACGGCTCGCAATCTCTGAAACGAGCAGGTAGCCAACGAGAGGCTCACTGTGCGTTAACAGCCAAATAGCCAAGGGTATCTGCAACCGAGAAAGGCTCGTAGGCTCTGAAACGGTTGGGTAGCCAACCAGATTATGACTATCCGTTAACTAGGCAAATAGGAACGGGACCTGAGACTGGGAGAGACTCGCAGGCTCTGAAACGGGCAGAAAGCCACCGAGAGGCTCAGTAACCGTTAACTTGCCAAATAGCTACTAAAACTCAGCACGGCTCGCAAGCTCTGAAACGGGCAGGTAGCCAACGAGAGGCTCACTGTCCGTTAACTAGCCAAATAGAAACTGGACCTGAGACTGCGAAAGCCTCGCAGGCACTGACACGGACAGATAGCCAAGGAGAGGCTCAGTAACCGTTAACTTGCTACGGAATCAAAAAGTCTGAACGGCTCGCAGGCTCTGAATCGCGCAGGTAGCCAATGAGAGGCTCACTGTGCGTTAACAGCCAACCGAGAAAGGCTCGCAGGCTCTGAAACGGGAGGATAGCCAACCAGATTCTCACTATCCGTTAACTAGGCAAATAGCCACGGGACCTGAGACTGGGAAAGGATCGCAGGCTCTGCAACGGGCAGATAGCCAACGAGAGGCTCAGTAACCGTTAACTTGCCAAATAGCTACTAAAACTCAGCACGGCTCGCAAGCTCTAAAACGGGCAGGTAGCCAACGAGAGGCTCACTGTCCGTTAACTAGCCAAATAGAAACTGGACCTGAGACTGCGAAATCCTCGCAGGCACTGACACGGGCAGATAGCCAACGAGAGGCTCAGTAACCGTTAACTTGCTACGGGATCAAAAAGTCTGAACGGCTCACATTCTCTGAAACGCGCAGGTAGCCAATGAGAGGCTCACTGTGCGTTAACAGCCAAATAGCCAATTGTATCTGTAACCGAGAAAGGCTCGCAGGCTCTGAAACGGGTGGATAGCCAACCAGATTCTCACTATCCGTTAACTAGGCAAATAGCCACGGGACCTGAGACTGGGAAAGGCTCGCTGGCTCTGCAACGGGCAGATAGCCAACGATAGGCTCACTGTCCGTTAACTAGCCAAATAGAAACTGGACTGGGAAAAGTTCGCAGGCTCTGAAACGGACAGACAGCCAACGAGAGGCTCACTATCCGTTAACTAGCCAAATACAAAGTGGACCTGAGATTGGGAAAGGTTCGCAATCACTGAAACGGGCAGATAGCCAGCCAGATTCTCACTAGCCGTTAACTAGGCAAATAGCCACGGGACCTGAGAATGCGAAAGCCTCGCAGGCTCTGAAACGGGCAGAAAGCCACCGAGATTCTCAGTAACCGTTAACTTGCCAAAAAGCTACGGGATCTAAAACTCTGAACGGCTCGCAAGCTCTGAAACGGACGGGTAGCCAACGAGAGTGTCACTGTCCGTTAACTAGCCAAATAGAAACTGGACCTGAGACTGGGAAAAGCTCGCAGGCTCTGAAACTTGCAGACAGCCAACGAGAGGCTCACTATCCGTTAACTAGCCAAATAGAAACTGGACCTGAGACTGGGAAAGGCTTGCAGGTTCTGAAACGGGAAGATAGCCAACGAGAGGCGCACTATCCGTTAACTAGCCAAATACAAACTGGAGCTGAGACTGGGAAAGCCTCGCAGGCTCTGAAACGGGCAGAACGCCACCGAGAGGCTCAGTAACCGTTAACTTGCCAAATAGCTACGGGATCGAAAACTCTGAACGGCTCGCAGGCTCTGAAACGAGCAGGTAGCCAACGAGAGGCTCACTGTGCGTTAACAGCCAAATAGCCAAGGGTATCTGCAACCGAGAAAGGCTCGTAGGCTCTGAAACGGGTGGGTAGCCAACCAGATTCCGACTATCCGTTAACTAGGCAAATAGCCACGGGACCTGAGACTAGGAGAGACGCGCAGACTCTGAAACGGGCAGAAAGCCACCGAGAGGCTCAGTAACCGTTAACTTGCCAAATAGCTACTAAAACTCAGCACGGCTCGCAAGCTCTGAAACGGGCGGTAGCCAACGAGAGGCTCACTGTCCGTTAACTAGCCAAATAGAAACTGGACCTGAGACTGCGAAAGCCTCGCAGGCACTGACATGGGCAGATAGCCAACGAGAGGCTCAGTAACCGTTAACTTGCTACGGGATCAAAAACTCTGAACGGCTCGCAGGCTCTGAAACGCGCAGGTAGAAAATGAGAGGCTCACTGTGCGTTAACAGCCAAATAGCCAATTGTATCTGTAACCGAGAAAGGCTCGCAGGCTCTGAAACGGGTGGATAGCCAACCAGATTCTCACTATCCGTTATCCACGGGACCTGAGACGTTAACAGCCAAATAGCCAATTGTGTCTGTAACCGAGAAAGGCTCGCATTCTCTGAAACGGGTGGATAGCCAACCAGATTCTCACTATCCGTTATCCACGGGACCTGAGACTGGGAAAGGCTCGCAGGCTCTGCAACGGGCAGATAGCCAACGAGAGACTCAGTAACCGTTAACTTGCCAAAAAGCTACGGGATCTAAAACTCTGAACGGCTCGCAAGCTCTGAAACGGACAGGTAGCCAACAAGAGGCTCACTGTCCGTTAACTAGCCAAAGAGAAACTGGAGCTGAGACTGGGAAAATCTCGCGGGCTCTGAAACGGGCAGACAGCCAACGAGAGGCTCACTATCCGTTAACTAACCAAATAGAAACTGGACCTGAGATTGGGAAACGTTCGCAATCACTGAAACGGGCAGATAGCCAACGAGAGGCTCACTATCCGTTAACTATGCAAATAGCCACGGGACCTGAGAATGGGAAAGCCTCGCAGGCTCTGAAACGGGCAGAAAGCCACCGAGAGGCTCAGTAACCGTTAACTTGCCAACTAGCTACGGGATCTGAAACTCTGAATTTCTCGCAAGCTCTTAAACGGGCAGGTAGCCAACGAGAGGCTCACTGCCCATTAACTAGCAAAAGAGAAACTATACCTGAGACTGGGAAAGGCGCGCAGGCTCTGAAATGGGCAGAAATGGGCTCGCAGGCTCTGAAACTGGTGGATAGCCAACCAGATTCTCACTAGCTGTTTAGGCAAATAGCCACGGGACCTGAGAATGGGAAAGCCTCGCAGGCTCTGAAACGGGTAGATAGCCAACGAGAGGCTCACTGTCCGTTAACTAGCCAAATACAAACTGGACCTGAGACTGGGAAAGGGTCGCAGTCTCTGAAACGATCAGATAGCCACCGAGAGGCTCAGTAACCATTAACTTGCCAAATAGCTACGGGATCTAAAACACTGAACGGCTCGCAGGCTCTGAAACGGGTGGATAGGAAACCAGATTCTCACTATCCGTTAACTAATCAAATAGCCACGGGACCTGAGACTGAGAAAGCCTCGCAGGCTCTGAAACGGGCAGGTAGCCAATGAGAGGCTCAGTGTCCGTTAACTAGCCAAATAGATACTTGACCTGAGACTGGGAAAGGCTCGCAGGCACTGAAACGGGCAGATAGCCAACGAGAGGCTCACTGTGTGTTAACTAGAAAAACTACCCACGGAACCTGAGACTGCGAAAGTCTCGCAGGCTCTTAAACGGGTAAATAGTCATCGAGAGGCTCACTATCCGTTAACTTTCCAAATAGAAACTGGACCTGAGACTGGGAAAGGCTCGCAAGCTCTGAAACGGGCAGGTAGCCAACGAGAGGCTCACTATCCGTTAACTAGCCAAATAGAAACTTGACTCACTGTCCGTTAACTAGCCAAATAGAAACTGGACCTGAGACTGGGAAAGGCACGCAGGCTCTCAAACGGGCAGATAGCCGCCGAGAGGCTCAGTTACCGTTAACTTGCCAAATAGCTGTGGGATCTAAAACTCTGAACGGCTCGCAGGCTCTGAAATGAGCAGATAGCCAACGAGAGGCTCACTATCCGTTAACTAGCCAAATAAAAACTGGACCTGAGACTGCGAAAGGCTCGCAGGCACTGAAACGGGCAGATAGCCAACGAGAAAAATTAGAAAAACTACCCACGGGACCTGAGACTGCGAAAGTCTCGCAGGCTCTCAAACGGGTAGATAGTCAACGAGAGGCTCACTATCCGTTAACTTTTCAAATAGAAACTGGACCCTGAGACTGGGAAAGGCTCGCAGGCACTGAAACGGGCAGACAGCCAACCAGATTCTCACTATCCGTTAACTAGGCAAAGAACCACGGGACCTGAGAATGGGAAAGCCTCGCAGGCTCTGAAACGGGCAGATAGAAAACGAGAGGCTCACTGTCCGTTAACTAGCCAAATAGAAACTTGACCTGAGACTGGGAAAGGCTCGCAGGCACTGAAACGGGCAGATAGCCAACCAGATTCTCTCTATCCGTTAACTAGGCAAATAGCCACGGGACCTGAGAATGGGACAGCCTCGCAGGCTCTGAAACGGGCAGACAGCCAACCAGATTCTCACTATCCGTTAACTAGGCAAAGAACCACGGGACCTGAGAATGGGAAAGCCTCGCAGGCTCTGAAACGGGCAGGTAGCCAACGAGAGGCTCACTATCCGTTAACTAGGCAAATAGCCACGGGACCTGAGAATGGGAAAGGCTCACAGGCACTGAAACGGGCAGATATCCAACGAAAGGCGAATTATCCGTTAACTAGCCAAATAGAAACTTGACCTGAGACTGGGAAAGGCTCGCATTCACTGAAACGGGCAGATAGCCAACGAGAGGCTCACTATCCGTGAACTAGGCAAATAGCTACGGGATCTAAAACTCTGAACGGCTCGCAGGCTCTTAAACGGGCAAGTACCCAGCGAGAGGCTCCCTGTCCGTTAGCTAGCCAAATAGAAACTTGACCTGAGACTGGGAAAGGCTCGCATTCACTAAAACGGGCAGATAGCCAACGAGAGGCTCACTATCCGTTAACTACGCAAATAGAAAGTCTACCTGAGACTGGGAAAGGCTCGCAGGCACTGAAGCGGGCAGATAGCCAACGAGACGCTCACTATTCGCTAACCGACCAAATAGCCCATTGAACCGAGACTCACAAAGGCTCGCAGGCTCTTAAACGGTCAGATAGCCAACTATTGGTTCACTGTCCGGTTTTAGCTAAACAGCCAAGGTTATTTGTAAACGAAAAAGGCTCGCAGGGTCTGAGACGGGTAGGTAGCCAAGGAGAGGCTCACTGTCCGTTCACTAGCCAAATATCCACCGGCATCTGTAACCGAGAAAGGCTCGCATCCTCTAAGATGTGTAGATAGCTTACGAGAGGCGCACTGTCTGTTAACTAGCCAAATAGCCAAATGTATCTGTAACCGATTAAGATGCACAGGCTCTGAAATGCGAAGGTAGCTAACGGGAGACATTATGTCCGTTAACTAGCCGAATAGCAAAGGGGATCTGTAACTGAGAAAGGCGCGCAGGCTCTGAAACGCGCAGATAGCCAACGAAAGGCCCATTGTTCGCTAACTAGACAAATAGCCAAGGAGATCGGTAACTGATAACGAGAGGCTCACTGTCCGCTAACTGACCAAATAGCCGAGGGACCGGGGACTGGGAAAGGTTCGCAGGCTCTGAAAGGTGTAGAGAGGCAACGAGAGGCTCAGTATCCGTTAACCAGGCAAATAGCCAGGGGACCTGGGAATGGGAAAGCCTCGCAGGCTCTGAAACGGGCAGATAGCCACCGAGAGGCTCAATAACCGTTAACTTGCCAAATAGAAATTGGACCTGAGACTGGGAAAGGCTCGCAGGCACTGAAACGGGTAGATAGCCAACGAAAGGCTCACTATTTGAGATACTTTCCCGAGCCTCGGTGGCTAAGGTTCACTCAATGCCGAGCGCTGCCGACGCATCAGGCTGCTCTGTCGGCTTCGATCTTCGTAGCGCTGCCGTACTCTAGCTCAGTGCATCTTTGCCGCGTGACCGCTTTCTCATTTTGTCTCTGCTTTGCTGTGGTTTGACTTGCTTTCTGCATACTTAGCTCGAATTATGTTGATGATGTTGTGGCGGTTTTGACTCTCTCTATTATCGTTGCGTGCAGGTGCTGATCCGTCTGACTGGGTTGTACTGTATGTATGTGTGTTTGTGTGGTTTGTATTTGGCTATGATGTTTTAGATGCTGGGCCGGCGGCTTCAACTATTATAACGGCTAAGCCGATTTTTAGCCTCTTGGTGAGGTAATAACTGCATATATATTTTAGGTAATAACTAATCAAATCAAATTACAAAGAATAACAAGTGAAAACTAAAAGAATAATAAATCAAAACTAAAGAATAATTAACGAAACTTAAAGCTACAGACTTCAAAATACTTACTTACTAAACTGACATAGAATAAATAACCTTCAATGATATTCGTAAACTAACTTAAGCTACATATATGGCGCGCTGGATATGGTGATGGAAACGGTGATGTTGCTTGCGGATCTTATTTTTCACGTCCAGCTTTTTCAGAATCGTGCGGGAACCCCTTTCCCCTACTTGGAAAACTTTGGCTTGCACCTTTTTTACCAAACTTGATGACAAACGTGATTGCCGGTGATAGCCCTTGCCGTTCACGGAGCTATGCTATGCAGCACGGCCACTCATATCCGAAAGCACGCAAACTTGGATGAAACACTTCAGCAAAAGGGCAGTCGAACTATTAGGCAGCAAGAGCCAACGAATGGGAGTATACCACACATCGCACATGTTCGACGCCGTCGCTGTGGAATGTGAGATGCACCTGGGTGCACTCTTCCTTGCGGGGACTTAGTTCATTGGTGCCGAGCACATGATAGGTTCTTGGATAGGAACTCTAACCTTGTAAGTGCCCCCAGGTCTTAGTTGACATTGCTGATGCTGAACAGCGTCAGGGAAAACTGCAGTTCCATATCCCAAAGGCAAACGCGCTGCACTCACGTCTGTGCCGATTTCTGTTCCAGTTCTGTTCCGCTACGTGAAGTCATTGGTATGCTTCACGCTCACGTCAGTGGTGTGCTTCACGTACAGGTCGAGCTTGGTCACGTCAGCAGCACCACATTTGGTACTCCTGAATTGTTTGTACAGGAATTGTATCAGGGGATGGTTTTCGAAGAGATACTCGCCCCGTCCGCTGACCTTGAGTATGTAGTCGGTGGCGCTATCGATCATCCTCATTTGGGAGCGGCTCACCTTCTGCAGCGTGCTCTCGATCAACAATAGCGGAGTGTCCTGCTCAAGAACAGATAGAGTGAAAGCGCTGTGTTGAGTCGAATAGTTCTCGTCTTTTACACCAATGAGAAATGATGATGTTGGATGTCGTTGTTGGATAATCGCTGGCATAGTTCTGGAGCTGGCAAATCGCGGCGGGTGCTCATAGAGGAGCCGTTACCAGCGCTCCAGATCAATGTTAGTGCAGATTTGAGTCACCCGACGAGTCATCGACCTCTGGTGTACCATTAGTGCTTTGACGGTCGAAGGTCCGTCCAATCATATCCTTGATAAGATAGGCCATGGGCCGCTGCTTGGCGAGCCTGACCATTTCGCCTTAACCTCCCATATTGGGCATGAGACAAATGAGGTTCACAAAGTCGGGCGGATCGTTCTTCCACATATTAATGGAAAAGTATGGACTGCAATTGCAATTGCTATTGTCTTCCGCACTGTCCGGAAACGGATCCTGATGATAGACGTTATTGTACTGGCCATAGGAAGCTATGCTCATGTTGATGCCGCAGAGCTCAAGCTGGCTGAAGTTGGTTATGCCAACCGACTGTTACGACTGCTAATTTGGCGGCTGAAAATTTATACCAATTTAGTGTTTTTGGGTTTTTATAAATACTAAATTCCCGTTTTGAAGTACAAAAGTTTTTAACACGGCTTGAATACCGCAATTAGTCTGCGTTGTCAATAGAAGACCTGTGTCGTAGTCGCAGAGAGGCAGCTCTGTCCGGAATAAACCCCAAATATAGACCTAATACTTAATTAGTATGACTATATATTTATCGCAAACAATTTACAGTAAAAACAGATCACAGTGCATTAACTTATTTATTTTCTATGACTAATCCTAGTTCGTAAAGTAATTTCATTGCAGATGCTCCCTAGAGAGGAAAACTATTTCAGAAGCGAGAGATTTACAAGTTAAAGTCCTGAAAGTCACTACCAGGCAGCAAAGTAGACAATATAAACCCTGCCCAGGGAAAGAATAAGAACTTCTGCTAGGGCAAACTCTTGAAAATGCTTTTAAGCAAAGTGTATCTGAGGCTATCAAAATGATAATGTTCGGAACGTAGTGGAATTGCACATAACAAACATAATATGTTACTTTAAGCATGGAAATAAAATTATGGCAAGAATTAATGATAGCGACCTGTAAAGCAATGGAAATTCTGACTTAGGTCAGTTCTTTCAAAGGCTTCAAATGCGAGCCGTTATAAATGATATCAGCCATATTAATAAACAGATCGGTTTAATAAACATTTAAGACTATGGGCAATAAAATGTGGAAAATATTAATAGTAGCGCTACTCAAGCCAGTCACCACAATAAATAATGACGATCCCATATATGGAGGTCATAAATTCTTTACAAAAACTTTAACTAAGTTTAGATGACACTACTATTTCAAAAGTGTTCATACGTAGATGTCAAAAATGCCAAAAATCGTCGTGAAGAGTCGTGAAGGACAAAGTTTAGCGTCGTCGAAGAAAAGGGCACCGAGGTGGCTACCCTGCGGTACCTCTGATGTAACCCTAAGGGGCTTAGAGTAAGAGTTATTAAAAGGAACTTTCTGAGTTCTTCGATTAAGGTAGTCGGAGATCAACTTACGAAGATGGGATATGAAGCCAAGAAGATCCAACTTATGAATAAGTAAACAGTGGCTTACTGAGTAAAATGCTTTGCTGAAGTATTACAAAAGAAGAAAATTCTAGTAAATTAGTGGTGGTAAACCTAAGCTTCATAAACCCATGCTGAGTAGATTAAATTATAGAACAACAAGAGTGTTGTAACTGTGAAGTTAATATTTTTTTCAAAAAGCTTAGGAGCTCGGTGATATGCCTCAGTCTTGAGCATCAGTCTTTTTTCCCTCTTTATATAGAGGAACAATAAATGACTCCTTCGAGAGAGAAGGGAAAGACGAAGAATTCAATGATAGATCGAAAAGCTTTAGAATCGGCTTACAAAGTGCATTAGCGCAGAATTTGAGAATACACCCCGGAACGCCATCAGAAAAAGGAAAAGGTTTGGCTTAATAGACTTATTTGACCTATATTTGAAGCTATAAGAGTGTAACTGATTAGACCGGTACTTACGAGAGGAATAAGTTCTTTGAAAGAACTCTGCAAAAATATTGGCAATGCCTTGGCCTGTATTTGCTTCAGTATTAATATAAAATAACAAAGAAAGTAGGACAGATGTTTTTCGTTTTGAATTAACAAAATTATAGAATTGTATTGGGTCCTGAAAAAATTGTACCCTCCAGCAATGCAAATATGCATTCGGAAATATTGACAGTGAACCGTGAACGAGCAGCAATATAACGCGAAAAGTTAGACGACCTTTGCGAGACTTCCTCTTAAAGATATTGATATTTTGATATTTTTGATATTGATATTTTTTAAATTAGACAACTGTGGAGTAAACCACGGAGGCTTATTAAGCTTAACATGACTACTGAACGAACCAAATCCTTAAAAATCTAATAAAGAATTGTGTAAAAGAAGTCTACCGCACTGTCCATATCTATACAATTGTACAAGTATGACCAGTCTGATTGAAGGATGACTCAGTTAAGGCTAGCGAAATCAGCCTGTCTAAATGGATATATTCTAATTAGCCCGTTGAATGATGCAGATACAGCAGGAATAGGAATATCCATAGTAATGTAATGATGGGTGAAACGGGACTTCTGGAAGCAAAATCGGACTGACTCTAGAGACCACTGAAATGGAAGGGTCAGTAGCCAATATCAAATCAAGTTGCCGATTCAATGAGATTTTTTCAAAATTAATTTGAGGTGTCCGTAGTAAGCCGTCAACAAATTTGTGTTGCCCTGAAAGTATCAAACAGAGGACCACGTGACATCACAGATTTTGAAATCACCAAAAACCAACAATTGATGAGTGTCAGACAGCATTGACGGAATCGATTGAATAGCCTTAAGATAATCCAAGTAAACAGAAATAGGCAGAAACAGGCAGTGATAAAAACATTTAAGAGACACTTTAGTACTTAAGTTCAATTACGTTAGGAAAATTCCGCAGAATTTTTACCAAAAGAAAACCGGAATCAACAGCAATCAATACGCCACCACCCTGGCGGGAGGGACGATCGAATATATAGGCAGTATAATAATTAGGAAAGATTACACAGTATATTGCGGGTTTTAGCTAAGTTTCAGTAAAAATTAATTATGAAAATCAAAAGATAGGCTGTCAGTGTAAAGTCTAGCGAGTTTAGATTTAAGGCCTCTTACATTTTGGTAGGCAAGAAAAAAGATGAAGCTATTTTTTTTGAGCTATATAAGATTGTATGTATTGTGCGGCATCAGGTATTCTGATCGCCATCCGATTTCTAGTTCTAGCTTTCAACTCCTTCTCGACAAGGTGCTCAGGCCTGACACTTTTTTGACAGATTGTGTCAAAGCAGTCATCCGGAACATCTATCTTGAGAGAAGCTAAATTGCGCGTAACATTAAACCTAAAGTTTTCTACCTTAATCCCTGAATTATGTAACTAGTTTTGGCCTGAATATGCGGATAGTCTAGAAATAAAGAACATCTTCGGCCTTTTAATGCCGATAAGAGGTCTAGGTAGGGCAAACAGCAGTTGGTATGCTGCTGTCTGAAAAGTCTTCGATACTGAGGGCGACAGGGGAAGCAATTTCCGACCTTTGCTCAGACCTTTAATTTTTTGTCCAGATTGGCCGGAGGCCGATGCATTCGGCAGCCGCCGGCAGTAACTAAAGAGCGGACTAGGAGTACCATAGATAGAATATTGTGTATTTTGGGTCAGGGGTCTTCAGCTCTATAGCGACAGGATTGATAGAGTCTTTTTCCAGACCAGATCTACCCAGATCATTTACTTTCTTGCGCTTAAGAGACTCCATATTAAAAGATGTGAAATTTGTTGCGAGCGTTGCAACTTCAGCAGGACGACACAACTCGCATGTAAATTTCAAACCATGATTATTTGTAAAATAATCGCTTACACGGACACTGTTTTTAACACATTTAATATGAGTGGTGTTACGACTAGGCCAACAAAAAAGTATAGGCTTGGAAGAGTCTGCCTTAAGAAGGCACCTTTTTTGTAGCAGTCAATCATTGAAATTGAGAGCACAATAGGAATGATAAAAATTTCTCACTGCTTAGCTGGCAGCAGTATAACGAATTTGAAACGACACAGCAACAAACAACAAGCAAACGCAATACAGCGATATAACTAAAAATGATAAATTGGAATGATACAATTTCTCACTAGGTAGCTGGCAGCAACATAACGGATTTGAAACGACACAACGCAAACGCAATGCAGCGAATAACTAAAACACAAACAAATGTGACAAGCAAGGCAGAGAGTATAAAAATAGCAAAGTGATCCGCTACACACTGCGCCATCGCTTTCCAATTCAGCGGGGTATTATATGCCTCTAGTACGGCATCGGCTTCCCCTACTATCTTGCTGTGCACTACCAATAAGATCCCTTATTATTTAGGGGTTCCTTGGGGAGCGGAGTAAGCTTCAAATACTCTGTCCACGCTTTTACGTCGTGAGGTGAATCTTTTAAGATTCTTATTACGTCTGGAAGTCTGTCTAACTCGTTAATTCTTCCTGCATGTTCTAGTTCTGTAGTTTGATCACTCAATAATTTTGAGTCCGTTAGTATTTTCCTGTGATACCTTTCTGCGGTATTTTCGATAGAAGTTCAGTTTAGGGAACTGCTCGACGAAGCTGGGAGGTCGGTGTTTATGATATTCTTGTCTGGCATGTTTAATCTGGAAAATGCTTCGTTAGCTTGCGAAAAGTCTTGAGGTTGTTGTTTAGAAGAGGAAATGTTGC
This sequence comes from Hirtodrosophila duncani, assembly GCA_037043425.1. Taxonomy (NCBI): domain Eukaryota; kingdom Metazoa; phylum Arthropoda; class Insecta; order Diptera; family Drosophilidae; genus Hirtodrosophila; species Hirtodrosophila duncani. Next base: position 83,928 of record JBAMBM010000402.1, on the reverse strand, counting down.
TGGTGATCTTTCAACAAAAGCAAAAGAAATCTATGTGTGTTAATAGACGATTTCTCAAAGAGTGTTTGTTGCAATTTGATTTTTTATATTTACAAATTTTTTTTTTTTTAATTTTTTCTTGAATATAAGAGCCAAAAAAGCACATCGACTTTTAATATTCTTTAACATATTTCTTAATTTAGTAGGCATGTGCCCAAATTTTTAATTGCTAGGTATAGTTTTCTTTGATCCTATGGTTTTTAACAATTCTTTCTTAATATATACGCATGTGTTAGTAGTTTCAGCATTGGTGATTCCCGTGACGGTGTCTGGCATTCCTTATTCCTTTCATCTAGTCCAGCCGTGGAGTATAGTTACTCGGCACACATATAGCTCACGGTACCCTACGTACGGACACTATATGGTATCAGCAATCAAATGTTATATTCAAATGTTATATTCACAATCTTTCACTTTCGCACTGTAGCTGTCTTGCAGGCACTTTTGACGATCCGTTCGACTATATAATACTTGTCGTGTGGGCACTTCTGGCGAACAGTAGGCACTCTATTTCTCGACGCGTAAACTTTTTAAGTTGATTTTTTAATCACGGTCCCTGCTCGGGCGCCAATTAGAAAATCTTATTGTTTTTCCTTAAAAAAGATACATTAGTTTTTATTGATGGTTGGATTAGAACTGAAACAATTATGTCTTATAATAAACCACTTAGCCTATGTTCTGCCGGCGTCGGTGTTGCTGTTTTAGGCCAGCCCTGATGGTGACTGATGGACCCCGCCATTATCACGAGGTCAGATCTGACTGGGTCGGTCCTAGCTGACATTGGGATTCTGGTGGCTGAGTGATTGGGGTGGGTGGCTGGCACGCAAGGAAGAACTGCTTGGGTGGCAGCCTCTTAATGATGGAGGTGGTCAACGGGGGTCATGACGTGACATCCCGTTGCTGTGATCAGCTCTATGTTGGTGCTCCCGGCCAAAGCTTTCAGTACCTTTTTACTTCCGACGTCACCGGTGCATAGAAGAAGTATTCTTAGCAGGCAGGCCGGTGTTGCCAACTCAGCTAGGGGGGAAAATAGGATAGAAGAAAACATTTTGGGGATAGGCGTAAGGGTATAAACGGCATTTCCCGTTCTCGGGGGGTAGCAGTCCTTGGGCGGGAGTGATCCCGCGTCGATCAAGGGACGAAGACCCGACTGCTGTGAGGATCGCAGCTGCTGATGTTGATACCACTGCTGCTTTCCCTGGCTGCCATTGGTCGCTGTTACCGATGCTGTTGTTGGAACTGCGTTCGTTGACACTTGGATTTGGCTGAGTTTTGTCTGGAAATCAACGGGACGTGAATAGTTGTTAATTTTGATTAGCTTTTTTCAAAGCAAAATTGCAATTCAAAGTGGTCAAACGTTAGCTAGAGTGCTTCTCATTAAATTAGTTAAAATGAATTTTGAAGTTCAAATACCTTGAATACATTTAATACATTTTTATACTTTAATTTATTTTTATTGTGAAATTAATTTGGCCAATTAAATCTTTTGTGGGTATTTTTCATCGATTCAAAGTTTTTGTATAGTTTATAAACTAGATGTTCATGTTTTCTTAAAGTTTTAGTTGTGTAACCCCCCGATGCCCCCACTGTGAGTATTATCACTGTATTTTTCAATGTTTTAAGGTAATAAAAATATAAAGAGTAGCTGCTGATAGTTGCTGATATGTGTATATTCATTAATGAACTAAAGCCCTCTTACTATTTTACAAAGTGAAATTTGCAACGAAATCAGCTGCTCTTCGTTTTTGTGATCATCGGATAGCTCTGCTAGGAAAACATGATGAGTCTACAGCTTCTGTTTGCGCTCATTGGATTTTCAACCGAATCTAAAGTCATCTGAATATTGAAAAGGTTTTATCGCTTTTAATGGACACTGGATTAACGATGACAGTACTACTCACAGTGAATAAAACCAAAAGTTTTCAAACTGTAATGACAATGATAAAACCTTGTTTGTAACATCGTACGTTCCACTTCAGCTTGTAACTGAAAGTAATTATAAAATAATAGGGAAAAATCCCAGGCCCCTCATCTACACGCTATTGAAGGCCAGTTAGACTTCAATTTAAAAAAGAGATCGCCACACTATCCGTCGAAGAAGAGCAGTACTTCAAGAATAAAATAAGCGGCTTAAGGCCAACCGAATTTTAAATTTCCGATAACAAATTATTCATAAATCATACCTTGCGACCTTGCCATGAAATTTTTTAGTTAGCCGAGCTTGACATCTGAAATTACAGGCAGTGATGAAGAATTGATAACCCGATACGCAACGATATTGCACTCCTTAACATCAGGATACACCATAGATGTTACAAAATTCGAGACCTATACATTGGATACGGATAACAATTGATCAAAATATATAAATGGTACTATCTTTCAGAAAAAGATAATAGATCACGCGTTGGTGTCGAATTGAGAGCTCTTAGAGGAAGCTGCAGAGTCAAACAATAAGGAAATAAAAAAATGCCGGCTACAACATACTCGGAAGATGTTTCGATTATTGACAAATACAGATTTGATTAAAACGCTGCTTTTGATATCAGACAGATATCAAATAACAGATAACAGGTCAAAGAAAACTACCAAAGAGAGACTTTTCGACATTTTTATTTTCTACATATAATTTATTTGTTAGCCGTTCTTGAAATTCATATTAAAATTAGATCGTTTTTATTTTTTATTTTTGTTTAATTAAAATAAATTGTTTCTTATATGTGATTTTTTAAATTTTTAATCGCTGGTGGAGAAGGGGAGGGGAGTTCCACTTTCAAGTATTGGTGAAAGTATCTGAATATATCTCAGTACCCCGCATCGAAATTTTAGCACTATAACTCTACTAAAAGAATTTTGGCAACCATCGCCATATAAGCGCAACCACTATGCAATGTATAGTTTGGTACTTTCATCGACTTACATGTGTCGCAATGTGCGACTTTACATCATTTCTCGGTACTAGACAGTCCTCTTAACGCGTTCTAGAGTTTAATGTATTCTGCTACTAATGGTTTAGGAACCCACAATTTCCACTCATAAGTGTCATGAAGCTATTCGTTCGGAACGCCTATATACTAAGCCATCTACGAAATTTTAATCCGGTTACTTATCGCTATTAGCCTTTACAATTTCGAAGAGACTGAGATATTCTGGATTATTAAAATGTTTCGAACTTCCATTTCATTATTTGACCCAACCCAATATGATGCTCATCGCCTACTTCGGCTTTCCGAACTAAAACTTCGCCTACCTCGCATCGCAATGGATCTAAAAATGGCTTTGAAAATCAGAGCTCCTTAAAACGGGCGCCGTAACGAGGAACTGTTTTAACGCTATAGAAGCCGTTTGACATTCAGGCAAAATAAACTATTATTTTGCACTCAGCAAATACCACCTTCCCCAAATATGTATTTCACATGTCGCCTACAATAACTACTCTTTTCGACGTACAAAGTCAATCTAGCCTTGCGTATATTAGCCCTGGTCACTGTTAATTCAATGTTTGACATATGATATTTGCATATATTTTTTTCTGATTTTTTTCTAACTTTACGATAGAATAATGTTTCTTGTAATTGCAACAACAACAATATCATTAATTTATTGAAATGCCTCGCTTAGCTGATAAAGAAAATGTGACTACTATTAATTCGTACGCTGCATTAGCTTAGCTTAGAATCGTGAAAGGGTAAAAAAGCAAACAGTGTAACATAATCACTATCTAGTTATAATTTGTAAATAATAAAGCAATGCAGAAGGCAAAATAATGGATTTGCTTGAAAGTATTCCAAGTTTAGCAAAGATAGCACATGGTAAGCCTAATTGCACAGATATAAGAAGCTTAGCTTTAGAATTCTATAAAACTGGGAAGACATTTGGTGAAATAGTTAAGCAATTAAATATGGCTAAGTCATCTGTGCAAGGAATTATAAAATTCTTTGAGAAAATTGGCAATATTGATAATAAAATCGCCAATAGAGGCCGAACATCGGCAATAACATAGCCCTGGCCACAATTGTGACTGATTGCTCGCCGCCAATGAATGTTCCAGGAAATTGGAAAAAGTGCTAAAAGTGAACGGACGCGCCTGCAGTTCACAGATATTTCATATGAGTTCTATGAAGTATGTATTACGATTAGTTACTTTACATTTGTAATACCTTAATTTGCTTTGTAGGCCAAGGAAAACCCATTGCTTACGTTTTGTCAAAAGGTGAAGGGTTTACAATGGTCTTGGGAAAAGACGTCGTGGACTCACACCATCATATTTATCAATGAAGCTAATGCGGGGTCGGTTATTCGCAAAAAAAAGTCATCCGTAAAAATGTAGAAGCTTATCATACAGACTGTAGGATGGTGCAACATCCTGCACTGCCAAAATAACGAAACATTGGCTGCAGTATAAGAAAATTGAGGTCTTAGATTGGGGAATAATGAAAAAATCTAAGAAACGAGCATCAAAGAACCCTCCCATATTAAAAAATGAAGTTGCAAGCGATTTGGAATTCTATTTCAAGAGTACAATTCCAAATTTGCATATGTGTTGTAAAGGCCAAACGCGATGTTAACATATATTAATATTAAAAACATATATATTTTTAAGTCAAATACTACAAAATATAATGTGGCGTACGAATTAATAGGGGCCACATTTTTCTTATCAGTTAAGCGAGGCATTTCAATAACTTAATGTTATTGGGTTGAAATTACAACAATTTTTTTTCCACCGTAGAGTATAAAATTCTCTTTTTAAAAAGTATATATTTGTATGTGAAATCTGCTTTTGTCATTGCAAGTATCAGATGATAAACATTGCATACCCGTAAAAAAGCACGCCGTGGTTGGGGCTCGAATATTCTACGACTCTGCTTAAAATATTTAAGTGTTAATCGAAATGTTCCGATATTGTCAGGAAGTCCTCTAAATGAAAAAACAACTCTTTTCGAATCTCAACCAACCAAAATCTAATTAGCCCATGGGTGTATGTCGCCAAATGGCCACACAGCCCAACCAAATGGCCACAACCCATATACAAATGACTCAGCAGTAACTAACATAAGCCTGGTTTATTTTTAGTCATAAATGCTTAAATATAAAATCCAAAAAATACTTTACATCGCGCTATCTATCCTTCCAATACCACCAAGAAAATGTATTAATTTAGCACTGCATAATAATCAAATATTTATTCATTTAAGCCTCGAAAATTAAATATTATTTTCTTGATTTAACTGTATGTGCTGATAACGTAGTTCTGCTCATGATCTTTAGCGTAAGCGAAAGAAAACAAATAAGTTGAAGCAATATGTGGTAATGTGCGTTAACATATCTGCATTGGGTTTTCAATGAGTTTGTCAGGTAACTGCCATTATGATCATGTGAGTCAAGACTGCAAAATCGTATAAAAAACGTTTTGTATCAGAACACCCCACCAAAAAAAAAAAATAAAAACACATTTTCATACTTTTGAGTGTGTCGAATATTGAATAAATGCTGAGTACGAGTATCTTGTAGTCGGAATATCGACTATAGAGTAGAGGCAGAAGGAAGCATCTTCGACCCCATAAAGTATATATTCCTGATCAGCATCAACAGCCGAGTCGATCTAGTCAGTTAGTCCATATGAACACCTAGATCTCGGAAACTGTAAGAGCTAGAGGGACCCAATTTGGTATGTAGACTCCCCTTGTGGGCATCAGAACAAGTTTGTTTTTAAATTTTTCCCGGTCCCCTCCCGCTCCCACAAATCGATAAAACCTTATATCTGCCACAAATAACGCATTTTGTTGAAACTCGGTTTATACATGCATATGAACTGAATTTGCTGAAAGGAGGCTAGTTTCGGACTGCCGAAGCCTATATATCATTCACATTGTAAATATATAACCGAGCTAGATAAAATCTGGGATATACACAACAAGGGATATAAGACAATTTTTTTTAATTATTATGAAAAACAGAAAAGTTATGCTAGTAATTGTTCATTCCGGAAGTATCGCATGTATGGGAGCAACATGATAAAGTTGTCCGATCTGGATAAGACACGAACGTAGCCATCATGCAGCGTGCAAAAGAAGCATCTGGTGAAAATTTTAGCTCTGTAGCTTCTAAGACCTCGAGTTCTATGTGTTGAAACAGACTAACGGACGGATCGACAGACAGCCATGGCTATATCGATTCCCCTTGTCATGCTGATCAAGAATATATATTCTCTATACATAGTCGGAAACGCTTCCTTCTATATGTTGCAAACTTACTGACAAAATTAATTGTGTGAATGGTATATAAATTTCATACTTTTGAGTGTGTCGAATATTGAATAAATGCTGAGTACGAATATCTTATAGTCGGAATGTCGACTATAGCGTTTTTACTTGTTTTTTTTCGGGAGATGGGGTGCTCAAATGCAGTAGCAAAGCAGCCCAAAAGCAATTGTCAGTGTCACAGCGACCCCTTTTAGCAGTTTCCAAATGTCGTAGAACTGTTTTCAGAATGTGCAATTTGTCGCTAATTCAACACCAAAAATAACTACAGCGTCATTCAACTCTGCCAACTTAGTTGCTGTGTTAAATAAAATAACCGGAGTCGTGAATAGGCAGTCCAGTAATTAATATTTAATGCTAAATTTTGAAATAGAATCGAATGTTTTCAAAACTTATGTCAAGTTGGCAGCGCTGCCTCGCTTATTGTATGAGTAAAAGAGGAAGACGAGTAAACAACTGTTTAAAATGTAAGTAGAAGCACATTAAAGCATGTTTCTTGGCTAATTTTCAATTTGTATGCATTTTTAGGAGAAAGCATCGAGCTCCAAAGCAGAAAGCGATGATGCTCACGTTTATGAAGAATTATCTATATATCGCAACAGGCTTTACGAAGGGGACAGGGTCTTCCGTTGTCAGACGGCCGTAGTATTTTTACATGCGTCCCATCGACGCAACCAATTACTCCTGGGATCCCAAGTTTTGTATATTGCTGTAATGCTTGGATTCTGTCAGTCGTTTGCTCCAAATAATTTCCCACAATATTTGGCCCACCGCAGTTCTTGAGACAGCCAGATCTGCATCCTTCCCGAATGAAATATAACTGAAATATAACAATTTTAGCAAATCTGCCCAGTGTTGCACTTTTCAGAGGCGATTTGTAAATAAGAATAAATAATTATTTACAAATCAGCAGTTTCAGCTAAACAATTTCAGTTGCTCCGAAAATTTGTCCGAACTATGAAATCTCCGACATTTCTGTGACACGGACATTTGGTTTGGTTGGTTTCAAAAGTAATTGTACTCAAAACCGGTAGACATTTCTGGGACGTACCCAAGTAAGAATATCGACAATAGCGTTTTTACTTGTTTTTCTTTTATATTTTTTTTTAAATTTCTGTAATCGGGTAGTGCACTAGAAGTACTCGTATCTTATTATGCCAAAAATGTTGCTCACAGCTCTTTTTATAATTTAGACTTAAATAAGTTTTAAAAGAATATTAATTTGGTAATATTTCTAGCAGTCAGTTAATAAAAACAAAATTTATTCGATTCATTTTAGATATATAGTTCCCAAAATCCCAGCTAGGGCTCCCGATGGAAAAGGTTGCCCAAGGTGTGGAATATATGTTTATGCAGCTGAGCAGATGCTTGCTAGAGGAAAGGTTAGTATGTTAAAACAGAGACGGCAACAGAAAAGCAACGTTTTAACTCTGATAAAATTAGATAAATAATCAGTTCCATTGTATTATATTTCAATCGTTAGGTATTTGTCGACAATTCAATAAATAAATTGCTATATCGATATACACTACTATACTGTAAAAATGTCATTGCCTATATGAGGGACAATGACGTTATCTATACTAAAACGGGAAAGTTTGCTCTCGAAAATTTCAGAACAAAAAACCAGGAACGAGAATTCAAATTTATGTAAACCACCACGATAATTGCCTTCCCTCAATGCCGATTCAACACTATACTGATAATGACAGATCACCATACCCAGCGTTGCCCCTCGATACGAAACACACAATATGGCAGACCGAACCGCATAAAATATATAATAAATGACCAATATAGTGTTTAATCAACTACCCTATATTTGATAATTATAAATAAAATAACCAATTGTGAACTTAATCAACGAGATACGGGGGCTAAATTCTTTCTCAATCACAGTTCGGAAGTGCGATCGGAGCCGTGTGCAGGATGTAGGATGATTCGACAATGGTATTATTTATGCAAAATGCACAACGCTGACGATAGTGACAATTAAGAAACGATAAAAATGAAATATGTAATTTACCTTAGAATTACATATATACGCTTTGTGGGGGAATTCCTTTAAAAGAGAAGTCTCTCCATATCGATCTCCTTCACTCGCATGTATGTAAAGCGTTACGAAAACGTAACGAAACGAAATAGATAATAAAACGCAACCGACAAACCGCTAAGGAGACTCTAACATTGCTAATCAAAGAAAATTAACAGACTACAATTAGATCAACTAAGGAGCCTGTTATTTGAACTGCAGTTGACTGCAAATGGAATACGAGAGACACTAATCCATCGTTTAAAGGACAACGAAAAATCCGACAAAATCGATTTGTTACGATCCACAGCCAACAGCAAATCGGTCGATACAGCAGAAATTAACCAAATACGAGAAGGAATAGAAAATATGTGCGAGATGATGGCACAACTTTTACGCAAGTGCAAACGCAACAATGTCCACTATTGTCCACGCACAGACAGCTGCGTCATCAACGCCTGAGCCCCGTGAAGATCACGTGTGTCTCCTGATCAATGCCCGCGATCCAAACGTTAACGTTAACACGTTTAGCTCAATTCACAAGTCCCTTTTCTGTGTATCGGCAGTTAAAAAGAGGCTATTAAGTGTTCACATACGCTGATTTCCCATATGTGCTTAATTACGGTTACTGATGATTAGAATTGCATTCTCCGAATTGGCTTCTTCTATTGAAAAGTGGCTCAAGTTTGGTTGTCCGTTGGACTTCAATCTAAAAAAAATTGCGCTTTAACCGATTTGACTATATCGGCAAGCTTGGTAAATAGAAAGCATTTATTCGTCGTGTTAACAACGTCTTCGATGTCTACAAGTGGAATTACAAGTTCCTTTCGTTAGCCATTTCTACACGTTTGAAAGGCGCCGTACGCTTGTGGTAAGATGCATCACCAACTTTGCACCCAACGTTGTTAGGCTTCGCTACCAGACGAGACTGAAATCCACAACGCTAAGCAGAATCGCTACAAGCTTAGTGAAGCTTCCATCATTCGCCACGCAAGCGCTGGACTAAAACATCGTTAGCTACAGCAAAGCAAGGCATAACGACTTTCTTAACTATGAAGCAGATGAAAGATGTCATCGATAACTACTTTGTAAATCTTAATATGATATAAAGCCAGAGTCTTCTGTAAATCGAGATAAGTCGAAAACAAACCCGGACGACAATGTAAAATCAAGTAAACAAGTAAAATACTCCAGTCAAGTGTTACAACAGCAAGTGTCCACAACCTTAAACTCGTCACCGCTGCACAACATGCAACAAAGTACATAGGGACAACGGCGATTGCAAAAACGAATCGAAATCACGACGTATATCAGCTAAAGAGCGAGATAAATGTTTCACACGAATCATCACTGCACAATCGTAACCATACACCGCCTTTATCGACACTGGCAGCCAATGTATTGTAGTATGTTGTATGCCAAATGAGCATATGCCCACATGTATTGTAGAGTATACAATATAACAAGTGGTCATATGCCCAACTTAAAAGTAAGAGTAACAAGTCAGAACATATCGACACTTTGTTGTTATTTTTTTACAATCATAAATATACATAAGTTCTGTAATAAGATCCCTCACTTATGCGGACCGGCCGCAGCGTGGGATCGCTAGCGTAAGCACTTCTAGAGTAAGATCATCTGCACATATATAAGTATATGCATGATTACATACACATACTATATATAATATACATAACCGTCGCTCTGCTGTCCAACTGCAGGCAGCGCAATAATGGGACTTAGGATTACTTAAAACTTAAGGAAAAAAGAAGAACACATTCAACTGAACGTTGGAAGCGGCACCTTCGCTGCTCCCAACAAAATACAAATAAAACAGTTAAATGAAGTTAAATAAAAGAAGAATTATTGTTAATACATGGCGACCTGTGACATGGGTCCTTTAGGACCTAGGACCTAGGATGTAGGTCTTGGAGCTGGACAACAACAAGCAACAAGTGTGAGAGGCAATCCGTCCCTTACGCCAGCGCAGGAAACGACCTGGAGATTGGAAGGAGAAACCAATACCATTTTAATACATGGAAAGAAAACCGAAAGTCTGAGTGAGTAGAGTGCGAAAAATGGGCAAACGCGGAGGCCAGAAAAACAAGTTGAATAAAAGAATAGCACACATTAAGTGGCTATTATACACAAATACGCCGCCCACATGGGCAACGGTTCAAAAACTAACTGCCGAACTTGATTTTCTAAAAGAATGCCTTCAGCAAAGAAAGCCAAATGCCGCAACTCACTCAGCAAACATTAAAATTATAAATGAAACACTAATAAAAAAACCACCATCTCCAATGCCGTTGCCGGAAAAACCTAACGTCTGCCGGAACGACTGCCCTGGACCAATATATATGCTTCAGCATGCAAATCCACATGCATGGGACCGGCCACGCCTGAGACAACAAGCCACGGACATCAGCAGCAGTAAAGACAAGAGCGCGAGGGGCACTCCACTTTCGCCTACGAAGGAGCGTCAGCGTAGACAAACCGTCGACGACCAGCTGACGCGGAGGACATCTGGAGGAAACTCCGGCACTATCACCATCTACACTAGTTAATATTAATTTAAAAAAAATTTTGTAAAATTGTGCGGAACCTTCTCCGCTCAATTAGAAGTATAGCCCGTAAAGCTATACAAAGCAATAGGTAGACAAAATTGTTAACGTATATGCAAAGTAATGCAATACGAAAATTCGATGTAGATACAACAAAAAGTTATAAATACAATATAAAAATATATACGCCCAAAATGGCAATAGTAGATGTTAAGTTAGTGGACTCCACTACTAATGTCATCAATAAAGTAGAGTCAAATAATTATGATTTAGAATTAATACACATATTGTTAATAATAATCGTTGTCAAAATGTGCGCAAATTGCTTTTATAAACTATATAAACAGCATAACAAATGTTTAACAAAAAAAGTATATGAGCAAAGCAAATGATATAGACAAAATTTAATTAAAAAAAAGAGCACAAACAACATTAAAAAAATAAATAATAATTAATTTTGTAACTCTAAGAAAATGAAATAAGATAAATAAAAAAAGAAATGTTAACAAAAATATGGCTACACTAAAGGCAATTGGAGGAGCAACATATGATAGAGCTCAGTTTTCACCTATTTTAAAGAAAGACCATATCCATAATAAAATGGAATGGAATGAGTTTTATAAGAAAATAAAAAACATATTAATTGACTTTGATAAATCATATGTCACTTACACATAACAGAGAAATCAAAAAAATACTATTAAAAAACATGTAGAAATACTGGTAGCAGGCTTTAATGAAGCACGTATACTAATACATGACCAGAGAGAAAAATTAAATCAAGATCAAGTGTCAAAATTTTTAATCAGACTACGATCTAATTTAATATCAATTAAACTAAAGTTAACCAAAAGAAGTTATATTATTAATACTTACGAGACTCAGCCGCCAAACGTATCAACGCCGATAGAGTCAGATGCTCAATGCAACTCAATGGTATATGTGCCGGAGTATATGCTCAACGAAGCTATAATTGTAGACATAGCAATGGACCAATCTACCGCACTCAATGCTACATCACAGATGATGCTCTAATTCAAGAGGACTTCTTACTGGGTCAGGATGTTATCGAAAATAATAGACAAATTCACCAAACGTCTTACTGAATTTACAACGACTAACATTAGGTACACTGCCGATTAGCACACCCACTAACATATCTGTTTAAAGGCAAATAACTGTAATCTTTGAATATTTTTCCTGCCCTTTTTTTTGTATCTTTTAATCATCATAATTTTTACTCATTCTGAGAGTAACTTTGAGTTCTGGAAGTGCACCATTATTTTGTTTTGCTATTTTCTTGGAAGTGCGACAAAAATGCATGCATTTTTTTTGCGACAGCCGATTAGCACATTTTTGCTTTAGTATCAATTTTTGCGTGTAAGCTGTCGTGTTTGGCTGAATAAAACTATTATTTACTTATTGTGATCAATTATCAATAAAATAAAGAAGTAATGGGAAAAGCAAAACCGTTGAATGAGTCTGAAAAGGCAAAATAAAGGCTTACAGGGAGTGCGTTCACTCGATACTTCAAATATCAAAAAATATTTAACGCAGCCGTAAAGTTATTACCGCATACTTAAACAATGAGGAAACCTATGGAAAAACATGAAAGGTCGGCCCTCATCAGTAATAACACCAACCACCAAGCGAAATATATTGAGGCACGCATCTAATTCTCACGACTCAGCCGCTAAAATAAATGAAAAAACTGGTGTTAACGCATGCGTTCGGATTGTACAAAGAGTTATTTCGAATGCTGAACATATGAAGCGTCTAAAATTAAAAAAAAACCTCCTCCTAACCTACTTCGAAAGAGGCAACGGCTCGATTTCTGTCGATCAAATATGACCTGGACCAAGGAATGGGAGCGTGTAGTCTTTTCGGATGAGAAAAAGTTCAATTTGGAGGGTCCTGATGGCTATGCCTACTATTTTCATGAACTCAGAAAGGATGAGCATACTCTTGATCGATTGCACAGCCGTGTCGGCGGTGTCATGGTGTGGGGACTTATTTCTTACTATGGCACCATAGAACTGCAATTTCTAACCAGCCGTATGAACGCCATTGCGTACAAAGAAGTACTGAAAACGGCTTTTTCTGCAATCAAGGATATATTTGGAACCTTGGAATGGAAGTTCCAGCAGGATAACGCACCAATTCACACAGCCAGGATCGTAAAGTCCTGGATTGAGGGTCAGAACGCTGAATTGCTGACTTGGCCGACTTACTCACCCGATCTGAACATTATAGAAAATGTTTTGGGATGGTTAGCATGCAAAGTGTACGAGTCCGGCAGACAATATTCAAAATATTCAATATTCAAAAATTATATGACTCCTTACCTAAGCGGATGTACGAAGTCATACTTAACCGTGGAGGCCCAACACATTATTAAATTTTATAAAAAAAAAACGAAAATATTGAAAATAATGTTAAAAAATAATTTGAATAAAATTTGAATCCATTATTTTTTTTATTTAAAGTTTTCAAGTGACTGTGCTAATCAAATGTCGCAAAAACTAAAGTTAATTTTTTATGTTAAGTTCGTTTAAATTCATTTACAATGTTATTAATAAAGTTAATATCTTATCTATTATGAAATCTCGTGTAGAATTTAATATTTTTTGAATGACAAAAAATTCATCTCAAAAGCTTTATTCGTTTTCCTGATATTAAGCTCCTAAGACGCGGACCATAGGGTGCTAATCGGTTGTCGGGCAGTGTAAAAGCAAAAGGTTTTCTATATATTCTCTACTGGTTTATAAGGCATTGTTTTTGATCGAAGCCAAAATCGACATTGAGAACAACCAAGTCGTTTTTCAGTCACCGTTTCTTATTACCGAACCCAAACGAAAAATAGTCAAGGATCTTCTGCAACGCGGTATCATCACAAATCAACTTCCGAGTACGCAAGCCCTCTCCTACTAAACAAAAAGCGAAACCGAGATGATCGTCTATGCAACGACTACCGTCGGCTAAACAAGCTGATCAAGAAATGAAAATGTTGAAATATTTCTCAACGCTACACCTGAACAGCGAATATTATCAGTACTTAAAAATTCAATTACGTTAGGAAATTTGAGCAGAATTGGTTCCGACAGAAGGCCGGAATCAACAGCTATCAGTTCGCCACCACCCTGGCGCGAAGGGCGATCAAATGTATAGGCGTTATAATTTTTAGGAAAGATTGCAGAGTGTTAGAAATCAGATTATAACCAAGTTTCAGTAAATATTAAAATAAGAGAATCAAAAGAGAGGCTATCAGTGTAAAGTTTAGGGAGTATTTTGGTAGGCAAGAAAAAAAAAACAATATGGGTTATAAATTATAAAGTTGATTAAACACTATTGGTCATTTATTATACATTTTGTCGGCCATATCGTGTGCTTCGTATCGAGGGACAACGCTGAGGACGGTGATCTGGCATCGTCACTGTAGTGCTTAATCCGTATTGGGGGAAGGTGGCAACTATAGTGTCAGTTAATTTGAATTTGAATGATAGTTACCATTCGTTTGTTTACTAGTGGGTTTACTCCTAGCGTTCCTTCGCATTTACTCGTTGGTCGTTAATTCGCTTAGCACTGTCGAGTAGTAGTTTCTAGTTCTGAGTCGGTTAAACTTCATTGGTATCGTATTGTAGCGTTGGGGTTAGCTGATTTCGCAGAATGTCTTGTTACTCGTAACCATAAAGTAGTTGATATGGGGTACATACAATATTTTGTTGACCATCGTGTTGACGTGTCGAAGAGCTTCATCCCAGAATGATTCTATTGCTTCCTTCTTCTTGACCATTGGTCCGAACGACGTTAAGGATTTGTTCGACGTTATTTTCCTTGCAGAATATAGAGAAGTCCTTAGACGAGAAGGCGGTTACATTGTCAGATTCCAACATAGCTCGTCAAAAAAGGAGTATCGATAACGCCTCGAATAATCGTAAACTTGGTGAAAGCGTCCACTATTACTAGAATGTGTTCGATTCGCTTTAAATTTTTTTGAAACGGACCCTGGTGCGCAATGCGAATGGATGCAAATGGTATTGCTTCCGATGCTTTGTATTTTGTCGTCTTATAGTTGTATGCCAAACTACTGATAAGCTTCGTCAATAATCGTCTTCAAGATTTTTTTTTGTTTTCGTTTTCGACAATTGCTTATCAACTACGCAGCTGCGTTCAAGCTGCAGCTGCAAAGTTCTGTAAATAGAATTCTGCTTGCATTCTATAGTGTGATAACGGCATAATCTTTGGGCACTGCCTGTGCGGTGCATCTGGACAACAACAAGCAACATTAACGAAGTGCTATAAGCTTGCATTCGCTCTCCTTCGGGCAAGATATTACCACGCGCAGCAGAACAAGAGGAAGAATAAATCTAAAAATAGAACGCTTATCAGTTCTGCTGATTTGATCTTGTTCTGTTTGTGCGCGAATTTGACGAAGTTAGAGCAAGCGTAATTCAATTAGAAATTGTTAAATTGAGTAAAAATGTCTTCTTACTCTCGGCTTAGCAATAAGAATATTGACCACGAGAAAATGTACATAATCGCTGGTAAATCACCTGCAGATATTAGGTCTGAGTGCCTCTTAGATACTTAATGACTTAACTTCAGCACGGAAACGCATAACAACAGCACAACCACTACAACCTTGACATTTACTAGTGCTACTAGTAAGAGCACGTACACCATGGTAACTGCCACAACTAGCAGCTCTTGCTCGGTTATGAGCAGTAATAACCACAATGGCTCCATACCCCAATGCACCTCAGACAACGCTGTTCTAATGCACAGCGCTGCTGCCACAAGATTGCTGGATGCCCAAAAAAGCAAGCTGCTAAAAGGAAAAAAAAACATTGTCACCCACTGCCAGTATTCAACTCTCTAGTACTAATCACTCTAGACAGCTGCCCCCAACTACAAGCCATCAGGCAACCTCTAGCAACAGGTATGCCGCACTTGACATAGATATTCCCATTGACAGTGATGATTAGGAAACCCCAACGAATCCTACTACAGCTTCCAATCACCATGCTGCATATACAAACATCGACAGCTGCCCACAAGACCAGCTGAAGGAACCCCCAAAGCCACCGCAAATAGTTGCCCACATTTATAACCTAAATGACCTTTTGATCTTATCAAGGAGGTCCCTAATGTGGATAACATTATTGTCAAGGAGAAACGGCCAGAATCTTCCCAAAAGATGGTGACACCTATAGGCCTATTAAGCATATGGACGACATTAATATGATATTTCATACATGCCAAATGAAGACGGAAAAGCAGAACAGAATTGTAGTCAGGGGCCTACACCATAGTCCCCTAAACAATGAAATTATTGCCAACTTCAAAACATTTGGCAATGAGGTTATGCAGATCCATAATCCAAGATCCAGATTTAATAAAGATGAAAAACTCAATATATTTTTCATTAATATTAAGCCTTGCGCCAAAACGAACGACATTTTCGAAATAAGGACCCTTTGTCGCCAGAAAGTGAGGATTGAAAGGATGCGAAAAACTACGGAAATCGCGCAAAGTCGTCGCTGCCAGGAATACGGCCACAACTACTGCTCCAAAATCATGACACTCAACAATGCTCACGCACCCAAGATGCACCGCCTACCTGAATTCACTGTGCAGGAAGTCACATGGCCAGCTACAAAGGCTGCCAATGGTACCAGGAGTTTCTTCACCTATCCATGGGGCCTACGGTGTTGGTGAAAAATAGAACCAGGGGTGGCCGTGCTCCCTTAAACGTGGCCAACCCTCCCTATGCCACACTCACCAGGGATCTGTGTGTGGACCCCGTAGGAATGCTAAAAATCAACAAAAGCAGCGACAGCAGCCATCACAAAAGCAGCCCCTAGTCACACACGAGCAGCCGTCTTGCAGCACAGGTGTCTCCTATGCTGCAGTAGCTAAAAACAACTCGAATGCAACATCTGGCAACGATGGACCCGCTCAGCGCCATCTGCATAATCTACAAGCGGAACAGCTATTGCAGTAACAGCAAATAAATAAGCAGCAACCGAACTCACTTGCTCTCCAATCAATGTTACAACAGCAGCAACAACAATTCCAGCAATATCTGCTGCAGCTCCAACAACAGCAGCAACCAACGTCTAGAAAAGCTTGAAAAAATGGTATTCTAAATGGCCAATATGATAAAGCAATGGACTGGGGATAGAGCTTATCTCCAGCTTCATCCAGCTTATCTCAATGGCCTTTCAGGAAAAGCTAGAGAAGCTGAGGTCTTAGCGCACAACAACAGCGTTGACATTCTTCTCTTGACTGAAATCAGGCTTAACCGAAGGGAAGCAGTACGGATATAGCTTCTATCTAGCTTACACGCCATCTCGCAATAATCACAGCGGCGTTGGTGAGGAGTTCACTTCACCATTTCCTTCAAAGGGTCATAGAGACGCGCACCATATAGATGTCAACAGTAAAGGTTAGCAGTGGAATGGGTGACATGGAATTCAGCGCCATTTACTGCCCTCCAAGAAACAGAATCGAAGAAAGGCACTTCGCTGATATTCTCTGTGCCTGCGGTCAAAGGTATCTAGTTAGAGGCGATTGGAACGCGAGACACTGGCTGTGGGGAGATATATACACCTCACCCAGGGGCCGAGAACTTACAGAAGGCATTTCTGCCAACGGAACTAGGATACTTGCCACAGGATCCCCAACTAGATATACATATGTATCCAGCCAAATGCATTCCTGCATTGATTTTGCAGTACATCATGGAATACCTGATTCTCGAGCAAGTATAAGTCAGAGCTGGGATCTAGACTCTGACCACCTGGCCCTTGTTATCACCATAGAAGCAGATGGTGTTAATGCCAGATCGAGTGCGCGACTGCTTACCAGGCGCACTGACATACCAGCCTTTAAGCAGCATCTGGAGAGCTCCTTTGAACTGAATACGGCACTGAACTCTGGGGTAGATATTGAGATTGCAGTAGAAACATTGACAACGAATATATACAGGGCTGCTGTAATCTCAACGCTTCCTGATCCCCCACCAGGCCCCATCAAATATGGAATCATTCTCACAAAGGAGGCCACAGAGCCACTTGCAACAAACAGGCGACTTCGAAGACGAGCTATCCGATCTCAAGACCCCTGGGACCGAATTCTGTGGAACCGGACGGCAAAACAGCTACGTAATCTTTAAAGGAATTTAGAAGCGACTTCTTTGAGCAAAAGCTGTCTTCCATGGATTAAACTGTTGACAGCAACTGCTCGCTGTGGAAATGCACTAAAGCACTTAAAGGGCAACCCTTTAGGCAGATTCCTGTTCTGTGCCATAGCAGTGACCTTGCGAGGAATGAGGAGGAACAGGCCAATGCGTTTGCACACCATTTGGAAGCTCGATTCACACCTCACGAATTTGCTACGTTGGAGCAGATCAGGGAGACCCAGAATCGTCTACAGACACAGTTGCAGATATCACTACCCAATAGGCCAATCAGGGTTTTTCGATTCAAATTTTATTCCTAGATAAAAAATAAACGACTAAATAAAAACAAGTAAGAAAGCTACAGTGTAGCGAGCAAAATAGATACCCTGTACCTAATAATAGACTTCTTTGTTATCTTTATACATTAGATGATTAATGGTGAAATTGACTCCCCGAATTTAATGAGCCAAATTAGTTTTTCTGTCCCTCGAAGAACTACTAGAAATTATGTTCGTATCTATCTTCAGCATTGTAATTTAAGCTATCTCCTGAATACACCTTTTCCAACTACAATAACTCAAATAAAAAATGTATGCTAACGCGTTTTGTTTTTTCCGTCTTCACGATTATGCGCTGCACTTGTCGGTCAATTTAGTTTCTAGCCTGGGCTGTGCGCGTATTAAGCCCGACAACAAAAGAAATGGTATTAATACAAAAATATAAAAAATTGTTTATTTTGTGCATATATATAAATAATTGCTTTTACTTATTTGTATTGTATTTTTTTTAACAAACATTTTTGGACATTATATATGTTCCATAGAGGGGTCGTATTGGAACAGTGGACAAAATATTGAAGCCAAAATATTGTTTTATCAACGGATATAAATGAACGCATGTATTCATTAAAAGTTTTATGACTTTTTTGACTGTTCCAACTGATAGTGGTGTGTTGTAGACGTTACATCGTCTATTTTTAAGTATATGCACAGGTTATCTAAATTTTATATTCAGTTCCCATGTCCGAAATGAACGTATTTATTAAAACGAACTTCAGTATAAAAGATTCGAATATTGTTTTGGGAACAGCATTACACTTGTATTTCCAACTGGAATGGCAACTAAGTATTTCGTTAAGTCACATATTAAGTGGATATCATATTCATTGCCATTCTCTGCTTATGGTAGTGGGCCTATAGTGTCCACTAACACTCTGTCGAAAGCATATATAGGTGTGTCCGAAATGGTTAATGGAATTTTAGCGTTAATCGTTGTTTTAGATTTTGGCATTTTGGACATCTAAATATGTACCCTTTTATGTGAAGTGTCATTTTTTTTGCAAGCGTAGTGTTTTCTAACCTTAGTGAAAGGTTTTGTAATGCCATTATAGCCCCTTTTTATGGGATCGTCATGAAATCTAAACAATATTGCTTCTTTTTCTTTTGATATTTATTGTGGTGACCGGCTTGTGTAGCGGTACTCTTAATGATTTCAATATTTTCTTGCCCATATTTTTAAAAGTGTCTATGAAGCAAATTCAAAGACCATTTCCCACGGTGCCACTTTGAGCTGGCTGATCTCATGTATACCGGCTCGTAGTCTAGCCTTTAAAAGAATTGACCTAAGTCAAGAGTTAAATTTTTATAGAGATCGCTAACATCAATAAGAATTGATTGCAAGAGCAATAACCTAATTTCCATGTTTAAATTAACATATCATGTTTGTTATCGTCATTTCGATGACCTCGTATACGTTGGGCTTAGAAGATTTTTCAAGACTTTGCTTTAGAAGAAGTACTTATGCATTCCCTGCGCAAGGTTTATTTTGTCTACTTTGCTGTAAGTCTCTCACTTCGGATGAGTTAATGGTCTATGAGCTATCTTTCTGTGATAGTCAATTACTAACCGCCATTTTTCCTCTTCTGAGTCCGAAAGGGCTTTCATTGGAACAAATTAGAGTGGGATATTTTACTCTCTCATTTCTTTATTAGTTTGAACTATATCATAAGTCGAAAGTGGTCCGAATTTTGAATTATTTACATTAACTAATTTATCGATACTGCTTGTATTCAGTATGCGGAAAAATGTATTTAGAGATGTAGCAACGGTGTTTGCAACATAAATGCCAGGTTGAATTTCCTGATTTGGTATTAATACACTCTTATAGTTAGCCTGACTTTTCGAAAGATTTGGGCTAGCTGGAAGAAGTACTGAATCTTACCAGAACTATATGTTATTGGAACATAAATTGGGAAATTTAAATTGTTGGGTCTAATTATAAACCAATCTTCCGATTGTATCATTTCTAATTGGCAATTGAAACTATATGAAAATTGTGTGGAATTATATATCTATCAGTATGTAGCTCAAAAAGAGGTTTAATTGTGTTATTTGCACCTTTGAGATATCTACACCTGTATGTGTTAGCCATGTTAATTTCTTACCGGTTACTACATGGTCAAAAGATGCAAAAATGTTGAGACTAAGATTTAGTGTATGAACTTTGGTGTTTTTTAATTTTGTGTATCTAAAGGTTGTTTCCCAATGTATTTTGGGTTAGTTTGACATTATTGTGGCCTCGGTTATAGCTACTCGACCTCTAGAGATTCCTCTATATTGGCCTTGCCCTATATTATTATTTTGAGATCGGTTGTTGCCTCTCTGATAAAACAAGATATTTGTGGGGCTACGGTTCATTTCAGTAATGCAAGTATATATTTGCCTATTGCTTGATCTAGAGTACTGAAATTATCTCCTTCAAGTATTGTACAAATTTGATCGTTTTCGCAATTCTTTACCGTAGCCGTCACCGACTCTTTCGTCGCAAAAGCCTCAGCCATATTTGCGTCTAAGCCAATATTTATGTGAACCGCCTCAAAGAACTTACGTTAATTGTCATCTTCAAATTCCGTTTTGCCTTGCTGCAGCATATTCATGAGCTTGTCCTTTATGACATGTGAGGATTCTCCAGTGACTACATTTTGCAGTCAACTAATAATTGCTATTATAGTCGGCTCTTGCTGAAGTTTATATAATGTGGCTCCAAGCATTTTTGATTTAACGACTTCTTGACCAGCTTTGGTGAGTTGAGTTAATCTTAAAGCTGAGAGAAATCGTTGCACATTTTTTTCTTTAAATAAAATTCTAGTATTGCCGTAGATGATTTTGATTTTGATGTACTATCTATTCTTCGTTACTTGCTCAGCCATGTTAGTTGTTTCTGAATTAGCTCTAGTTATTAATAGAATATTTGATGTAGGCTGTATTCGAGGTCGTCAGTATTGGACTTATTGATTTTTCGTGTTCAACTACAACAGCAGTAAATGTTGCTGCGGTATTTATTATATTTGGGAGGTATATATCTAGTTTATGCCTTTGTTTTAGAGTTTCTTGCTCCCTAAGGCATTAGAGGACGTCCAATGGAGATTGGTGAGTCTAGATTTGTTGTTCTGAAACAACTCTATCTCATTATAGATCTGCATTAAATTAATAATGCATTTATTTATTGTACTCAGTTAGGTGTTTCTGTTTTGCGTGATAGCATTTCTCTAAATTTTTGTTATGCATGCTATACAGTTTGAGGATAAATTCAGCAACGCTGACAATAGCAATGATTAATAGTAAGAACCATAAGGCGGAGAGACAATTTTTTTTTAATATTCACTGTCTAATGTGAATTTAAATAGTGTTCTTGCCCCTTTGGAAGCTACCAAGCCCGCAACAAACAACTGCATGGGTTTTACATTTCATTTTGGCTTTTCCCATTTAGAGGCATTAAAGGGGGATGTAAGTTATATTCAAATTTTTTATTTTGTTCGTTTTTTTTCTTAATGTTACTATTGCGCGTTCTTTGCAGCGCTGTCAGTTGGTTGGTTGCGCTATGTAGCACTGTCGGTTACTGGCCCTGTTTATAGGCTTGTATTGGTGTTGAGCGCAAAGAGCGCTTCCCATATCCGCAAATGGTGGCGGCTTGGGCAGCCAGGGCGCGTGTAGGTTGGTAGGCTTGATCACAAGCTTGGCAACCTTTTTCTGGCTTTGGAGGAGTTGGAATGGCTTGTGTTTTTGGGTTGGTCAGCTTTGGTGGTTGGATATGAGAGGGCACACAGAACATGTTCAGTACCAGCTGCGATGGTTCATCTTTTACGGTTTATATTCCTTCCAGTTGGCTATGCCGAAACGGTACCTATTTTAGTTGCTTTTCCTGTTTACTTTTGTATGCTTTTTGTGATTATTTTGTTTGCTTCTTTGGACATAATAGTTGTGTTTTGTTTCCACTTATTTATGCTTTGCAACTATTTATAAATTTAATTACAAGTTATGAGTTATTACAAGTTATGAGTTTCGATTTAGATGTATTTATGTATTGATAGCACATATTTGTGTCCGCGATTATGATGCTTCTGTGACTTCTGGCCTCTGACCTCCCGCTTTTATTTGATTAAATTCTTATATCTTTACAAATGTGCACTTAGTCTAAAGAATAAGGGCTGCACGGCCAGTCACCAGCTTGCTGCCGCTTTTTGTATTTTCTATGTATTTATTAAATATTCGCTTCCTTAGCGTAAAGTACTATGTGTATATAGTTTGCACTGGGAAATTGTGCACTTACATATTATATCCACATACTGCGCTACTCCATGTACAGCCATGTACAGCTCCATGTACAGGTTATGCCACTACTGTAAAACTTTCGATATTGCCTCTCTATGATCAATCGTTTTTCTTGTTGGCCGGAAGCCATACTCCTAATCGAGGTCACAGCAGAGACTGTGGCAACTGCCTTCTGTTCTCACTGGATATTGGGGCCTCCAAAACAATAACCACTGATCAAATGAAGCAATTTGAATCCGCTATCTTCAAGGAACTCGCTCGGTTAACCGGAGCCAAGCACATACACGCAACTAGGACGTATCCTTAAAATCAGCACTTATGTACGTGGCGTCAACTTCTGCCAACTACACTCCCAGGACTCAGAACGTACTTCAAAGAAGACTTGCCATCGTCTACCGCGATAATGTTATTCGGAGCGCCAATTTGACTACCTATCGAATTCTTTGATGACACAGACACTTTCACGAGCCCTTCCATGTTCCTAAAGAAGTTTCGTCAACGCATGAGGGAAATGAAACTGACAAAAACGGCTCATCACATTAAAGAAAAATTCTTTCTGCTGAAAGTCATCGTTCAATGTTCGCACGTTTTTCTCCGTACTGACAGAGCCAACGAACCTCTTGAACCTCCATATACTGGGTCATTCAAAGTCAACAAACTTGAAACCGATCGAGTCTACTTGCTAAAAGTCAACAACAAGGAAGTGGCAATATCTGTTGACCGGCTTAAACCAAATTTTCTCGTCAGTCTCGCGTGTCCATTTGGGCTCACGACCGTGAAGTTTTTGGCTGCTCGAATTGCGCAACGTATCTCGTCTTGACTAAAGGTTGTTGGGGTGTGGTCTTTTGTGAGTGAGCGGAGCGTACGCTGTATTTTACGGTGGTCGACTCGCTTCACTGGGGACTCGAAAGATCCTTTCTTTATCTCCTAGACGCTGGGTACCTTTGTCCCATTCTCCAAGATGTTTGAGACAATTTGGATTTTAATGGACATTCTCCCAATTTGACACTACGTAGGGCACCTCACAATTCCACCAGGCGAGAGGCCTCCAGTGGGAAATTGGGTCTCAGGTTCTGGTGATATGCAGTGCTTTCCTACCTGAGTCATTGCCCATTTGCAGTTCCACTGGAGGATTCTTAATTCCTTAATTCCTTAGTCCTTGGCTGGGATATATCCCACGTCGATCCCGGGATGTAGTCCCAACTCTCGTGAGGGCCGTTGTTATTGTTGATGATGAATTGTTGTTATTTGCAGTGACTGTGTGTCTTTCTATATGTAAGGGTTTCGCCTTCTAATCATCGCTCGCCGAATGCTGGCTTCTCAATGGCCGTGGGGGCTTAAGCTTGCTCGGCTTAGGGCTCGTCTTGGGCGTCTTCGATTTGGGTGGCGATTTCTGCAATGACCGCAGCGTGTCCTGTAGAAACCAATTGTAATCGATGGTGCTACCATTTCGGTCACCTTCTAGGCGGCGGTACGCTTGCATTTGCCAGAGCTGCCCAGCAAGTACTGCTGGCCAATGACCAATAACAGGACCACAATGCCTGCGAGCAGAACGTATAGGAAGAAGGTCTCACCATGCAGACCCTCAGCCACCTTCGAAATGGGCACGGTTTCATTGAAAACAGCCTCTTATTAGCTAATGTCATTGGCATCACGATAAACCAGGGCAATGTTCAGCCCAAAGGGACGTCCAGCAAACTGATTGGAGGGCCGGAATGTATAGAAGACAGTGGATTCAACGATCGGCTTCACCTCGCGATTATACGTCACAGCGAGGAAGTTCTGGATAAAGTAGTTATGGTCCATGGGATAGCATAACAAGGCCTCAGTCGAGTCAGTGATAACCTCCTGGTCGCCTTTGTTGGTCAATGAGGAATTCTACTGGCTTGCCACCGGGCAGATCCAGCTGCTGGCCGGGTGTGTACAAGGGTTTGGTACAGAGCAGATACGAGTCGGCATAGAGCGAAGACTTGCCGCCAACGATCTTGTCCTCGGTCTCAACGTCTTCACCAGTGACTGCGCCCTCATCACTCTCCACATCCACCAAATTGTCATCAGCAGATTCGGCAGCAAAGCGCTGAATTTGTGAGCGAAAAGGTGCATATTATGGTGTGCAGCAAAAGGAAAAACATCAAATTTTTAATTAACGTTTCCTGATTTTCACGAAAAGGTGGCAACATGTCCACTGCACTCGTCTAAGTAATAAAGAAACCGGTGCTTCGATGTGAGATGAGTTTGGTAGACATCTACTGCAGTATGTGATTCTACCCCAGCTCACTGATCGTATCTGAACCTCTGTAGTTCAAGATGGGTCTTATTCGATCAGTGGGAGTTTTGATGCAATTCCCGTTGATGGTGTAACTGAGGAAGCGGACTTTTGGTTGCACCATTTGGCATTTGCTCAGGTTGATGCAAAGACCATGCTTCCGAAGTATTTCCAAAACAGTTCGAAAATGTTATTGGGTTTCATCCATATTGTTGGACATTATTGCAAACTAAATATAACTACGAAAATTCCATTCTGTGTGAGAACTATAAATAACTCAACGCAGCAGCAGTAATTTAATATGTCAAAGTAATATGTATGTAAAAGTAACAACAACAACATATGTATAGCTGCACTGCGTAAGCTAAAGTTTTATCCCTGCAATTTGCGTGGTGCGCTTAGCACTTTAGTTGTTTGTTCGCAGTCAAAGGCTATTGTTGTATATAAGTAAATTTTGCCCTTATAAGGTAAAATAACCCAAATTGATTTGCAGAAATTGAAAACTGACTAGATTTGACAAATGGAAAGAAATAAGAGCCAACGCGCCTTTATAACCATTTGGAGCTGTTTTAATTTGTATGGTATTGCTTGGAATGTAGTTGGACGAGCAACAATAAGTATATCATCGATATAAGAATATACGAATTCCATTTTTTGAGTTGCATTCTATAATCTGAAAGGCAAGTATAGGAATTCGAAAAGACCCAATGGTATGCTCTTTGCACGTCGCTGTCTGCCATAGAAACCTGATAATGTGCTTTTGCCAAGTCGGGAGTTGAACAAATTTTCTTTCCGTGCAGTTGCTCCGTTAAATCTTGTATATGAGCGATTGGGTATCGATTTGAACAACTAATCGCGTTACGTTTGCATATGTATGTTATCATATGCAGAGGAGTAAACCAAGTGCTTTTTGAAGGAAGATATATACCTTTTTCGATTAGAATTTTATTTGAATTAGCAGCAGCAAGTTTTTAACCAGCCAAACGGCAAGGTCTGTCTGCAACCGGGCTTCCATTTGTCTAAATGTAGTGTAGAAATTCAGCATGGATCGCGGTTTTAAACGATGGCTTCGTCACGTCGATGAACTCACCATAGCCAGGCATGCGGAAGTCGAGAGTCCAGTGATCCAGGGGGCTAGACGATTGTTTTTTGATATCAATTAGCATCTCGAACTTGGTCAGAATGTCTGCACCAATAATAGCAATTGGAGCATCGGCAATAACGAAATTCCGCGAGTGTTTGCGGAGCTTCCGTATATTTTAATGACTGTCTGGCTAGCAGCGGATAGGGTTAGATAGCTTTGCTTAGTGTTCTGTTTAACCAATGATCGATGAATAACAGAGACTACAGATCCGGAGTCGATGAAGAACTTGGTTTGCAGTGTTAGATCGTAGATATTTAGTCGACTCTTCAGTAAAATTATTGGTTGGCTGTTGGAAACTTTGGTAGTGGTACTGCGGCCGCCAGTCAGCGAGTTGTGCGGACGCCGCATTAGTCTAACGACTGTCTACGGGCACAAGGTGCTCGACATTTCTGAGCGTTGTTGCCGTACTTCGTGTGGAAGAAACACAATTGTTGGTCTGTGGGCTGCTGAGAACCAGATCGGACCCAATGACCGCTAGATGCCTGCCTAAGGCTCGATCTGATCGTAGACCTTCGATATCCTTTTTAATTTTATAAAACTCTCGTGCGCGTGACCGAAGGGTGTCAACAAGGTCCTTCAAAGCTTTCCCATGAGGTCGCATTGACAGAGTTTCCAAGGACTGAGTAGAATTTGGAACGATTGAGAAGGTGGTGTTCTGACCGGCAAGCTTGTCTAGATCATTTTCTTCCAAAACTATAAGGAGTGGGTTCATTGATTGTGACATCTCCGAAAGAAACATAGTGCTGATGACGTTAACATAATATGGATCCGGTGCGAGTCATGCTGCCCATTATGCCATTTCCTTGTAGGAGATGACCTAGCTTCGAATCTGTTGATTCTGCAAACCTGTTGGGCAAACGCGTTTGAAGCGATGCGTATTTGTGTTCGGCTGGAAGATCTCTTACCAGATCTTCTACGGGTTCATAAATTCTTCCTACAAATGGACAGCGATCAAATCGAACTTTTCGCCATATAGACGAAAGAAAAACCATAATGAATTTTCATGTGCGAGAAGCGAGAAGAATGCCTCCAGCTGAACTTGCAGATTGCGTATTTGCTTAGATAATTCCTGTTTCGTTGCCTTGTGCGAGAAGGGTGCTCCGTTGTCCAATAATCCATCGCCCAAGCCACATGTTCAAGTAGTCTTATTTGCTACAAAGGCGTTACAAATATTATTTATTGCCGTATGCCAGCTAGAACGTAGAGATCAACAAATTTTAATCAAGTTGTCATCCCGATTATATCTCATGAATTAATTTCTTAGCTAACTAAGACAGCTCCTTCATTTATTGTTGGTGTATTAAATTGGTGTTCATGTTATCCGACCAATGTAATCATCAGCTAGCATTTATTTAAGAGCAGTTTTGAACAAACGTACTGACAGCTTATGTTGATCAAAAAATGTTTCCAATATAGCGACAATTTCACAATCAACACGTGTTATGAATGAACAACTTTGATGAACTTGTTCATCATGTTTTCCCATAAATTAGATTTACAGAAATTAGTGTTCTGCATTCGGCAATAGTAGCAGTGATCCAGCTTAATTATATATTTGGCCCTGTACCTTAAATGTGGGCATGAAATTGTTTTGCACAACGTTTGCTACACCGAAGGGAGTCAGAAAGAGGAAGTGTATTTCAAAATAATGAACAAAATCTCTCTCTCTCTTATTTCGACGGGTACCATCGAAGACGACGATTTTGGTGACGAATTTAATGATGACAGTCTAACTTTTCCGCGCAGAACATGCCTTTTGCCTCATGAGCTATCCATTTTACCAATAGCCGCAGTTGGTTGGACACTCTAGTTAAAGTTGACATCGTAAAAGAACGCACTTAGATATCAATTTGAGTAACGAGCTAGGCGGGCTACAACAGTGCCAACATGATTGGCTTCAATGCCAACTTCGCGTTTTTCAGCAGGACGGGGATTTATTTCGACACTCATGTATTGTTGTAATATTTTATTTTGCTTAGAATGATTTTAATAGTTCACTTTTCCAATAGCCTAGCCGCCTATAAAAATAAACAAATAAACAAGCAGACTGACATTAATTTTTCTACATATATAAATAAATATGAACCCAGATGAAGTTTCCAGGGTGACAACCATACAAATCCACCGGCCACTTTATTGTTATACTCATACTCTAGTAGAGTAAACGAGTATATTGCCTGTTTCCTACATAATGTATGAAACAGGCAGCAGGATGCATCTCCGACCCCATAGAGTATATTCTTTCTTGATCAGTATCAACAGCACCATACATCCGTATGATCACCTAGATCTCGGAGACTATAGGAGGTATAGGAGGTAATTTGGTATGTCGGCCCTTTGTAGAGCGTCACAATGTTTTTTTTTCAGAATTTTGCCACGCCTCCTCCATACTTTCGAGTGTATCGAATATAATGTAAATAAAACGTACGAGTATCTTATATTCGGAAATTTTATTCAGATCGGGCAACTATATCATACAGCCCCATAGAAATAATTTTTCGAAATGAACACAAAGTGTTTGTATTTTACCTTACAAAATTTGTTTTTTTTTTCCAATTAAGAAGGCCCAACATTCACAGACTAAAATTTATTCAGTTGTCGTTGTAGTTATATAACAGTTGTCTGACAACTATATCATATAGCCCTCATATAACTGATTTTTTAATGTAGAATTGTTTGTTTGCAAATAAATCGAACCAAATTTGGCTTGTATCTATTTAAGAGGTCCGTTGACCGAATTTCATCCAGATGGTCTGCTATATGATATATCAGATTACAAGGTAGAGGGTAATTAACTGTAGATCAAGCTCGACTGTAGCGTTCTTACTCGCATCTGTTGATTTGAATTTTTAAAGTTTTTTCATGTTACGAATTCGAACGATATGCAAGCACAACAGCTTGAAGTCAGACTTCGCGTGTGCGGATTTGTGTATGTGAAATTTGAATTTCTAATATATTATTCGCCTTTGTCGCAAGCTGTGTGATAACGGGCTAGTATATATAGCACGAAGGCATAAATACATCTTATCACATATATTGTTATTATCCTAAGCACTATGTCAGTATTATATATAGCGTCAGTATTAATAAATCTATATTGCACCGGTTCGTTTTGCGTTTATTCATCGTTGTTGTTGGCTTGTGCTGTTTTATATGATTGATTTTTTTTTCCTGGTGTTGTTGCCGCTTCCTGTACCATTTGTTGGAATCTCAGACTTTCTCGTGTCCTACGCTTAATCATTTTCTAATTATGTCAACAATTCTGACATTGTCAAAGTCAGCTGGGTGGCCTAGGTTTGTTACACGCGGAGATAGCACTGCCGATTTCCATTTTTTTCGTCTCTCTTGTGGTCTGTACCAATATATACTCCATTGCATGTATCTTGCAAACAATATTCCTGTTTTTTTATGTGCCTTGTGAGCATAACTTAAATGTTTTGAACATTCTTCTGGTGCTATTTTTGGAAGCGTATATCTATTATTTGCATTTTCTATTTATAATAGGCTTATGTAATGCTTAGAAAAATATTCGGTTTTCACCCACTTGCAATTTCACCTGCGCTATAAACTATACCTTGTGCCTATATCTTACTGCCGTTTGATCTTTTCGTTGTTACTGAGTGAGTTACAATTTTGTTTTTCACAATTATGAAACGCACTCAGCACCAACACCTGTCTGACAGTTGTCATTCATTCAGAATCTGTTAGGCATTTTAGTAGGCAGCGCCATTGCCGGCCACTCTTTATAAAGATAATGTAAAATCACTCCTAATAAACTACGGGAAAGGGGAAAGGAAAGCGAACAATGAATTGTATATACGTATTAAACCACTTTGGATTATATTCTCTGAAATTAAATATAATTTAGTTTTATCTAGTAGACTATGCACTCAGCAGCAAGTATGAAACGTAAAGAAAAAGGCAAGATTACTTCCACTTTTATATGTGGATAATAATGCAACGCCTTTGTACTACTAAAAATTTGTATTGTATTTAACAATATATCCATTAGCGATATATATATATGGTATTTGCAACACACCTCCTCAAAAGTGATGCATTAATTAAATAAGTTACAATCAAGTTAGTACATTAACATATACAATTTTTGTTTTGCTTGAGTTGTGTCTTCTGGGGAAATAATTTTATATGATCCACATTTTTTTTAGAAATAAAAATAAATTCAAAATAATTATAAATTCACATAGCCAACTATTAAGGAAACCCAGGAAAAACCATTAATCGGATCATCACTTAGTTATATGTTAACTTATTCTTCACATCATTTTAAATGTTCAAGCAATTCATATTCATTTTGAATTAAACTATTAAAATTAAATTCAATATTCACCCATTTCGATTTAACTAGAATAGTTATGATTAAGAACAACTCAATTAATTCTTTCATTTAAGATCATCATTTCATTCAGTCGTGACTTCAGTCTGCAAGACACAATTCACCTCTTAGGTTCACAAATGTGGCAACAGGTAACGGCTTCGTCAGAAAATCAGCTAATTTGCGAACTGAGGAAACATACTCAACAACAATTAGGCTGTTTTCTTTGTTCCCTTGCAAAATGATACTTAATATCAATGTGTTTCGATTTGAAATTACACATTGTTTCCATAATCAACAACGTAAGAAAAAAATGTACATTTTTTAGAACATCGCTTTGATCAGCTGAGTTTCCAAAGCCCATTTTCTTTAAAGCCGTTTCGAATACCTCAAGCCATTATCTAGCCGCCTGCTATAGTCCATAAATAGCTTTCTTTAGTAGGCAGACTTAAACACTTCCATGTGATAATCCTTCAGAAACTTTTATATGGTTTTCTTCTATCAAACGACAATTCCAACCACCATTGGGTTGTCACATTCATCATGTTTAATTGTAAAAGCCCATTTACAATCAACTATATTTATGCCCTTTGGGTGCTGTACTAAAAATCAGGTCTTATTATAATATTTTGAATCTATCAATTCCTTTATAGCTTTTTCCAGTGAACTGTATCGCTCCCATTTTTTATTTCACTAAAACCACTTGTTAGATGTTTATAATAACCCTGAGTCTATCCTTTAACATATTACTTCACTTGACTTCCATTTACTTTTCTTTTAATTGTAGATTCGGCAACTATTAAAAAATTTCAATAATTGGATGGGCATTCTAATAAGTTTTTGTATCACTAGGCTGTTTACCTGATACTAATATATAAGATTTCCTTTCCGTTCTCTCATTAGAGAAATATGACTCATCTCTTACATTATTCGAGAAATATTGTAAGCCATTCATTCTTTCATTCGGAAAAATTTCTACTATATTCTAGATTGTTCCATACTTTCATTCTGGAACTTCGAGCCGTTAACCGCAGTCCTAGAATTTACCATATTCGTGTCATGCACAACAACGTCTTTTGCTACTATAAATTTTCTTAATTCTACATCCTACAAAAAACCATTTGGTTCATATCCAACAAGTATAACTTTTATTGACTTCATCAAATTTGCTTTTTCTACATTTGTTATGCGCGTATACTGCATTCTTCTTATTGTGCCACATTTCAAATGGAGTTTTGTTGGCACGCAATGCTCTACTTAGAGTCCTATTTATTAAAAATGTTGCTGTTAAAATAGCTTCACTCCAAAAAATTGTATCCAACTTGGCTCCACTAATCATAGTTCTAGTCTTTTCAGTTATGGATCGTTCGGACACACCAATCTGTTGTTGAGTATGTGGCATAGGTAGCTGATGCCTTTTCTAAGCAAAACTCACGCAGCTTATTTGATCAATACTCCCTACCATTATCAATAATTTTGTTGAAATGAGCTGCACTTTTTTCGGTGAAGTTTTTAAATATGGGAAAAACATAAATCACATAAATCACACAATAATAAGTTTATGGATCAACAAAATTTACATAATAGTGTCTTCCAACAATATTTGAAGGTGATATCGGACCACAAACATCAGAATGAATTATCAATATATTTCCTTTAATATAATCTTTGTTCTTAAGCTTTCCAAAGGAAGTCCCGAATGTTTGCCTATAATACATGCTTCACAAAATCCATTCTCTTGCCGCACATTACTTCAAATATATTATTACGCACTATACCTGAAAACATTCTTCTGCTTATATGTCCCAGTCTCTCTTGCCACAATTGACCATTTTTGTTGGTGTTCGCTTTGGTTGCATAAGCTTTATGGATTATATTAAAAGAGTAGTGCGTACATTCAATTTTCACATATGTTCGATAATTACCAGTGCACATTTTGAGATTTTTATACCATGAGAGTTGAATTGAATGGTGATACCTGCCTCTTGCATCATCGCTACAGAAAGCAAGTTATGAGGAATCTTCTCACAGAACAGGACGTCTTTCAGAGTGATCTTATCATATTGATTACTTTTGGGCCTCATTATGCTTTTAAGCGGGTCATCAATATATTTGCCACATTTTGCGATTGCAATCTCAATAGAAAGTTCCAGTTTTATATAGTCGGCAAACATTCAAATGATCAAAGGCTCCCCAATCCAATATGAACGATATATCGCCCATATTGTTGTATACTTCCTTTTGCCTTAACACAAATGTAACAATCGGTTATCGGCATTCACTGTGAACGGTCGTGTCGCGCTTGCACTAAGTTCCAGCTAATCAAGTTTCGTTTGTTACCTCTGCTCTGTGCTAAAAATTAGCACATTTTGACCAGTTTGGGCGCCGCGTTATAACGGTGCCGGCAAAGACTTGCGAATAAAGATAAGAAAGTATTGCGCAAGAACTACGAACACTGCCCACTGGGCATTACATTACCCCTCAGCCTGCACGCAGCCGCACAAGAGGGGTAATAAATTCTTGCTTATCAGCAAGTTTTTTTTGTTTTTGTTCTGTTTTGTCTTGTTTGTGCGCGAAAGCAAGATCAAAGCACGCATAAAGTGTAACTATCCAATTTTATTATTTGAGTGATTAAATATTAACAATTGGCTATGAATGACAAACAAGTACCTGACTCTCGGCCTACTGTGGTTCTGAACAATCTGCTAGACTATCAGAAAATGAAGGAATTGGCTGGTCTAACACCTTCTGAATTTAGATCACAACTGATGGACAACTGATAGCCAGTCGCTCACTACCACAACCTGATAAAATCGTTAACATGCCTGTGTTCCAGCCGGCAGATGTCCCCTGGCAGAAAGTTCCGCCAAAAAAAGAAGATCACTTGATGCACCTAAAACTGCGAATAAAAGACCTACGTTACATGCAAAAAACCGTTTTGAAGTTCTTGCAAATGTAGATCTTAGTCAAGCAGACGCTGATCTAGACATGGACGTTCCCCTGGACGAAGTCGACATAGATGGAGAGACACAGACTCAAGTACCAACGGAAAAAAAACCGCCGAAGCCTAGCCAAATCACAGTACTGGCCATCAGTGATGTACCAGCCCTGGAGCGGCTTCTCAATTCAGCGGTTACTGCTGACTCATATGAATTTAAGGCTGCTCGTAATGGCAATTTACGCATATACGCTCGTGACTCTGATGCCCACAGAAGTAAACCTCCAATATACGCACTTCTGCCTACCTGAGGACAGAGCTTTTAGAGTGGTGGTATGCAACTTGGCTGCATCCACCCCCACCGAGCAAATTAAAACTGCATTCACCTCTCAAGGGCACTCTGTAATGAATATGTACAATCCGAAATCAAAATCACTGGTTGAGGACCCCTCCGAAACTGCTCCATCCAAAGCCCCAGGCCAGAATGTTTGGTTTATAGATCTCAAAAAGGCCCACAATAATCGGGAGGCTCTAAAGGTCAATAAAGTCGGTCGGCAAAGAGTTAGAGTGGAGATGCCGAGAAAGAAGATTGACATGCGCCAATGTTACCGCTGCTTTGGATTTGACCATACCAGGAACTATTGCACCAAGGAGCCCAGATGCGGTAGATGCAGCCAGCCTCACTGGACTGCTTCTAGCCTATGCCAGGCAAAGACTTATGATGACCTGGTGTGCGTCAATTGTAATGGAAACCACGAAGCAACTAATAAGAGCTGCAGAGTATACGTCCAACGGCTCAAAAACCGTAAGTCCGGAGTCAATACTGGTCCCGTGATGCGTGAAGGCCACGCTCAGCCCACGCGTATTATCAAGCAGCAGGTAATCCCAACCTCAATTGTGCGTCAGGGCCTGACGTACGCAGAGGCGTCAATTTTGGGGCAGCAGGGCATAAGACATGATAGGAATAGATCACAACAGCAAGCTCAGGGTACTGACCTACTCCATCAACGTGTGGCAAATCCAAAACAAACACAGCATTATGATCATACAGCTCTTGATGGCGCACTAGTACAAATGGTAAATTCCTTGCAGCAGACCATTGCGGGTCTTGAGAAAACCATCGCTAGGCTGTTGGATGAGATCAAGGAACTCAGAGGTTCCAAGCCGAAGAAGCAGCACAAATAATGGCTACTGTGCTGCGCCTCGGTACGTGGAACGCTCGTAGTATTATCCCAAATACTAATGAGCTTAAGGTGTTTATGATCAAGCACGACATCGACATCATGCTTATCTCTGAGACCTTCTTACACGATGGTTCCCACTTCAACATGGCAGGTTACACATGTTATCGAGCAGATCACCCTGGAGGGCGCCCTAGAGGCGGAGCATGTGTGCTAATCAGGCAGGGATTAGTGCACTATCACCAACAACCAATCATGACTAATCACGTACAGTTGGCAACCGTAATAATTTCAACTAATTTAGTTGAAATCGCTGTGGCTGCTGCGTACCTTCCACCAGGTTTGCCTTGGAGTACCCCTGAGTTTGGCAGTCTACTTGATCAGCTCGGTCAAAAATTTATCGTCGGTGGCGACTTCAACGCAAAACATCGACTCTGGGGCAGTTTGACGACAAACGCTAGAGGCACTGCGCTTCATGGCTGTCTTACCAGCAGTGCAACACAAGTGCTAGCCACTGGCAGACCCACTTACTACCCGTATAACAGGAGGGATACGCCCACGTGCACTGACTTCTACATGTACAAGGGTATAGCCAACAGTCTGCTCTCGGTACGAGAAGAGTATGAACTTTCATCGGATCATTTGCCCTTGGTTGCTTCTTTATCAATGTCGCCTCAGCGAACTACCCCAATAACGAGGCTTGTTTCTCCTGGTGCCAACATAAGACTCTAAGACATAAGACGTGATGAACAATGCTTTTAATCTCAACACGGAATTAAACACGCCAGTAGATATCGACAAAGCTGTCGAAACTTTCATAAGCAGGGCTAAGAGCGCTGCTCTTATTGCTGCCCCAGCTGGTGCAACTCACTGTAGAGAGACACAGCAACCTCACTCTCTCTCCGGAAGCAATAGGACTTCTAACGCTCAAGAAGCGCCTCAGACGCGAGTTCATCAGAACTAATGACCCGGCGATCGATAGACTGTATAGAAGGATCTCTAACAGGGTAAAAAAGGTATTAGCCACACTAAAAAGAGAAGCCACAGACGCCCTCCTGGAGAAAGCTACTCCCGATGATAGTTCTACGTTTGCGCTCTGGAAGCTTACGAGGAGGTTCAAAAGGCAAGTTTCACCGAAATTCCCAGTCCGAAATCCAGATGGCTCTTGGGCAAGATCCCCCCGGGAAAGAGCCGAAGCGTTCGCGAATAATCTGGAAGAAAGATTCCAGCCGTTTGAGACATCGTCGCCAAGAAGAGTACAGCTAGTAACCGAATCTCTGGAAGCTCCGTTGCAGATGGCCCTCCCTGTAGCTCCTATCACCCTTACTGAAGTGGAAAAGGAAATCAAAAAGCTTCGCAATAACAAGGCTCCAGGTGAGGACCAGTTTGATAATCGCTCTATCAAGCTGCTCCCTCGCAGAGCTTTGCTATTCCTCGTATTGATTCTCAACTCCGCTCTTCGACTCGGACACTTCCCAGGCGCCTGGAAGAAGGCCAACATCATCATGCTACACAAAAGTGGGAAGCCAGCAGATGAGCTGGATTCGTACCGTCCAATAAGGCTACTGCCAGCATTTGGCAAAATATTGGAGAGGTGCATTTTAAGAAGGATTCTTGAAACCAACGCGGTCAAAAAGGCAATGCCAAAATTTCAGTTCTGCTTTAGGCTCAGGCACGGCACGCCCGAGCAACTACACCGAGTTGTAAACTTTATTCTGGAGGGTTTCCATGGAAAGGAGTATGTTGTCGGAGCGTATCTGGATATCCAGCAGGCATTTGATAGAGTGTGGCATGCAGGACTCTTGCATAAACTTAAAGATCTACTTAATCCACAGCTCTATCTTATTGTTAAAAGCTTTCTTCACGAACGATCCTTTAAAGTTGTTCAGGACGGGGTGTCCTCTCATGCAAAGACGGTCAGAGCTGGTGTACCCCAGGGTAGCGTGTTAGGGCCAACCCTCTACAGCCTGTATACGCACGACATGCCTTCAGCTGACAACATGCCGATCTCGGACCAGAGCAATCTGCTTGTCGCCACCTTTGCTGATGACACTGCGGTACTGGCCAGAGACAGTTGCGTCTTCACCGCTACAGATCTCATCCAGATCTATTTAAAAAAAATCGAGAACTGGGCCTGTAGATAGAATATTGCCATAAACACTGATAAGTGTGTACAAGTCACATACACTCTCAGAGCGCAAACCTCTCCTGGGGTATTTTTACATGGTCAACTGTTAGACCAGAAGGAAGCTCACAAATATCTTGGAGTCACTCTGGACAAGCGACTAAACTTCCAGCGCCATATAAATGATGTAGTTAAGCGTCTGAAGACAAAGGCGAGCAGTTTGGCTTGGCTTCTTAATGCCAGGAATAAACTGTCAGTAACCAACAAGACGCTCATTTACAAAGTCATTCTGGCACCCATTTGGAGATATGGTATTCAGGTATACGGCATAGCGGCTAAGTCGAACCTTAATAAAATACGTGTTGTGCAG
This sequence comes from Hirtodrosophila duncani, assembly GCA_037043425.1. Taxonomy (NCBI): domain Eukaryota; kingdom Metazoa; phylum Arthropoda; class Insecta; order Diptera; family Drosophilidae; genus Hirtodrosophila; species Hirtodrosophila duncani. The sequence continues at coordinate 46,877 of JBAMBM010000402.1, read as the reverse complement.
TCCCAATTCTTGCGCAGAATTTCTGGTGCGGCATGGTACATACGCAACTGCGATATCCACAAAGAACTCCAAAGAACTCGGTACCGAAGATCGGAGATGTGATCAATCGCCAAGCTTCTGCATATCTAGACAAACTCGCACATCACCCTAACCAGCTGGCGCAAAGGCTCCTAAGAAGTAGACGTATCCACGGAATAAGAATGAGAAGGAGGCTCAAGAGAGTCCACCCAACCGACCTGCCCCACAGAACCCTTTAATCTTCCCCTTTTGCCACCCAGTTACCCTATTATCTAGGTTTAAGTATGTACATTTGTTTGTACATATATCTTGTTGAAAATTAATTATCCTATAGTATAAGTTGTTAATAATAGTAACAGTAAGCTATATATCTTTGTAAAGTAATAAACAATCACCATCACAAAAAAAAAAAAAAAACAAATGTACAACCTGTATCGGTCGAAAAAGTTGCTATTTGAGCCTGCTTGACTTTCTTTTTATCTTGTAAGCTTTTATTGAAACTATAGCATTCTTTTTTAAAATGGCGCTTCTTATCGCAATGATGGTATTTCATTTTTGATTTCAAATTGTTCTCAAATATTCTTAAATTTGCCGTGGGTCCATTCTTGTTTTGCTTCCCACCAAGACACTGCTTTTAAGACTTTTGTATTTGTATCCTTATTGGAATTTCTTAATTTTATCTCATGATCAAGTAAAAGATTAACAAATGAGTGTGTCAAATTTTCAACAGATAAAGTCCCAATGGCAGTACAACTCCATCGTAAGAAGAAGCAAAAGTCAAAAGTAAGTGTGATACTTTATCCACCTGCTCAATTTTGGCATCTAATTATGTGCTCAGTTCTTGAAAAAGAGTAAAAAGAGCTACTAGTGTTTAGTGTTTATCACTGTTTAACTTCAATGTCAATAATTGTTTTCGTAAAGACATCAGCGATGCCAAACTTTTTCTTTCATAAACGGAGTTAAGTTTCTCGAAATTTTGGTTGGCAAATGTTATAAACAAATCACTTAAAAATTCAAGAACTGGGCGTTTTGGCACTTCTTTCTGACTTAGCATATATGGCGTCTATCTCCGGTGGTGTCTCATTATCAATAACATATTTAATTTTAAGGTAAGAGTATAAGAGAATTGAATATTTATCGCATTAAAAAAATTAAAAATTGCGCCTACACAGACACACACACACAGACACGCTGTTGGAAATGCCGCGCTGTCGTCAAAGCATTGATAGAAACGGCGAGAAGGCTACAGACCATTCAACTGGTAGCTTCAGATGCCCGTTATATCGTGAAGCTATCAATAAATTTAAATGTTAAGGCTACTACAGTTGAACCTTAACCATTGCATTGGTGCCCAAGCACTGCTGGAGCAAACCATAAGGGAGGAGAGCATTAATGTTGCCATTCTCAGCTAACCTCACCACCAGGAATCACCTTGCTGCCAGTGTTGGGCCTCTGATACTACGGGAAAAGCGGCACTTTGGGTATGCGGTGATCATTCTTAAGCACTACTACAGGAAGTGGGACACTTCAACGGGTTCGTGCGAGCAAAAGTCGGCAGTCTGTGGATTTATAGCTGCTATCTGGCTCCAAGCCTGCAACTGAATGCCTTTACTGCAATCGTAAGCGAAATCGCTGATGATGCCAGAGGACGTAGCTGTGTGGTCCTGGCTGGTGACTTCAACGAGTGGGCGGAGGAGTGGGGCTGCCCTACCACTAACGCTAGAGGCCGAGTCCTACTCGAAACTCTAGCTTCTCTGGAATTGGCGCTGCTAAACACCGGCTCCCAGCACACATTAACCGAGCTGGGAGCGGGTCAACTATTGACATAACCTTCATGAGCCCATCGATATTTGGCAATGCGCAGTGGCAAACTAGTGACATTTATACGGCAAGCGACCACGCTGCAATCATCTTCACAATCGGAGAACGAGCTCGCCCAACGATGAAAGCCGTACAGGCGTCATTATGTCCCCACATACTGGTGGAACGAGTAAGTAGCAGACGCTCGTCGAACCTGTTTGCAAGCCAGAAGACGCTAAAAGCGCTCGCGCGGAAGACCAAGCTTCGTAGACAGGCAATTGGAGTACCACCAGGCCAGAAGATATCTAAAGATGGCTATCCGTAACAGCAAGTGAGAATGTTTCCTCGAGCTGTGCGATTCTGCAGAACAGAACCCATGGGGTAAGGCATATAAGCTCGTAGTGAAAAGGATCTACACAGGCAAGCAATCATCACCAACCGATGCTAGCGAACTGAAGTTCAATGTTTCCTCCGATTATCAACAACCAACCCGGTCAAGCACCCTTACCGCCACCGGGCGCTACCGATTCCACAGTAGCTGATTTGGTCTCGATCGACGAGATCCTGACGGTCGCCAGAAGCCTAAAGGTCAACAAGGCCCCGGTCCTGATGGAGTCCCACCACTGGTGTTGAAGCTGGCCCTCTCTTTGCACCCGAACGTGTTCGTGGAATTGTTCAACGAGTGCTTCAGAGAGAGAGAGTCTTCCCCAGTATATGGTAAAAGCAATTGTTGGTGCTGCTTACTAAATCTGGGAAACCGCACGAAGATCCATCATCTTATAGGCCAATATGCCTAATCGACACAATTGGCAAAGTACTAGAGAAGCTCATCTGCTCCCGCCTGGAGTCAGCAATCTAAACAGAGGGTGGACTTTTCCCTAACCAATTTGGTTTCATGGTTGTTGGAATAGCGACTAATGCCATCCAGAGTACAAGGTGGAGAGGAGGGACCAAGAAGAACTGCCTCATAGCTACGTTGGATGTCAAAAATGCATTCAACACAGCCAGGTCGGATATAATACTGGAGGCTCTGGCTAGTAGGTGCATCCCTAGATACCTGCTGGAGATAATTAAAAGCTACTTCAGCGGAAGATTACTCCAGTACTCTACGCTAGATGGTCTCAAAAGCCACCGCCGGCGTCCCTCAAGGATCAGTCCTGGGTCCCCTACTGTGGAACATAATGTACGACGGAGTTCTGCGGATAGCTCACCCGGCAGATACACACGTCGTAGGCTGCGCTAACGATGTAGCTGTGGTCGTTGTCGGCAAGGAGCTTAAAACGACCGAAGAAGCGTGCAACTGCAGCATCGGCCGTATCCACGACTGGTTGGCAGCGGCAGGCCTAGAGCTGGCTGCGCACAAGACTGAAGCACTTCTTGTCAGCAGCCGAAAGAAAGTGGAAACTGCAAGCATACTGGTAGGCAACACTCCGATTGCCTCAAAACTGGCAATAATATACCTGGGGGTCATGCTCGACACGAGGTTGTCCTTCCGAGAGCACCTCGAGCACATTCTCAAACATGGTTAAGTCGAAAACATGGCGAAGTCAACTTCCACCTAACGCAGCTTCTTTCTGGGCATGGCTGCTTTCGGAGCTACCTCAAACGGTTTGGACATGACCAAACGGATGCATGTCTTTGGTGCGAAGGCGACGCAGTGGAAAGCCCGTACCACGTGATCTTCGAGTGCTGCAGATTCGCACCGGTCGACTCTGGAGGAAGTCATGGGTGGCCCGATCTCACCAGGCAACTTAATCCCCTGCATGCTGGAGTCCAGCCAGAACTGGGAGGCAGCCAGTGCCTTCGCAGAGGCTGTCACAACGGAGCTCAGATGGGCTGAGCACAACAGGAGGATATAGATAGCGCCAATGCGCCTGCGAAGCATTGCTTTGCGGCCGTACCGCAGGCAAAAAGCGCTATCCTATATATTATAAAACTCTAGCATTTAAGTTGTTGTACATAGTAGGATATTAACGAGAATTAAGAAAAAAAAATTAAGACACGAGGAGAGTTGAGGAGTGTGTTTGAGTTTTTCCTTAACAGCTCTGGCGGCATGGTGTCTTTCTGGCGGGTGCGACCAGCTGTTGGTTGTGCTGGATAGTGTTCGTTAACGAACGACACTGCAACTAACACAGCATCCAACATCGGACCGAATGCGAATTACAGCTGAAATTATCCACAGCACGGTGGAGAAAAAAAGTCCGCCACATAAACCAAGGAATGAGTAGCAAAATAGCTAAAATGAAAGAGCTACAAATGCCATTAAGTGCGGGACTCGAAATCCATTCTACGCGAGCAGGAAGGCTAGATGATCCAGCTCTACAGAGGCTTCACTGCGATACGCAAACCTCGCCCAGTCGGTAAAGACACTAGTTCCTCGGAAAGCGCTCGGAAGCCCGCGCAGATGCAGACGGCCTCTGCAGGCCTCTGCAGCTACTCGAAACAGGGCGGAGCTACCCAAGCCAGCAGAAAAACAGCAGCGGGACCAGCACGATTCGAAAAGGGAAACAACCAGAAACACCGGGAACAGCCAGCAGGAAAAGGATGCCACCAGTAAGCCGGACGCACTTATTATAAGCGCCAATTGGAAGGCAACCTATAGCGATATCCTCGCCATGGTCTCTCGCCGCCAGGATGACAAACTAAAGAGCGTCGGCGAAAACGTTGCCAAGATCCCCCGAACTGCCAAAGCGGATCTACTGCTCGAACTAAATGGATCCGGCCTTGACTGCACGCAGAAGCTCAAAAGGAAATTGCGGACATTTGTCAAACCTCGCGAAGAGTGTGCTGGAGCTGGGTAAAGTGCGGATCGGGTAGACTAGATGCCGTATAAAACCCCTAGAGGCACGGGTGAGATGCTTTAAATATATTTTTTTTTTTCTCAGCTGATTGTTCATGTTAAGTGTGTGAAAGATACAGCACAAAGCACGTCACTTTTGTTTGGTTCTTGGTCATTCGGATAGCGTATATTGATAGCCGGATGCGGAATGTTAGCCGCCATTTCTGGTACTTGATCCAAGTAGGGGCAGCCGATGGCCAGGACACTGCAGTCGGAGGTAAGTTCCAGGTTGAAATTGAAGTGTCATACTCATTAAACTGGCACAAGCGCTTGTTGAAGCCATCCCAAATGTTAACGATGCAATCGGAGCCACCAGTTGCAGAAGTGTGATAGACGTTGTGGAAGCTGACCGCATTGACGGGATAGATTTGCTCAATGTTGTGATCCCTGCTGCGATGACACTCAATTGCAAATTTTCGACGCTGCATATCGGGATCGTGGTCTAGATATTCAGCAGCGACGGGGCTCTCGATGGCTCCTCTTTGTTGGGGAACAGGCGGATGCATCACGTTTGATACTTGAGCGACGATTTGCGTTTCATTATATGGCTATTCAGCTTGCGCAAGTTCTAAATGAGTACTTTGCGATCCGATGTGGCAACCACAATCTTCTCATCAATGACACATGGAGTACACCTTGCCGTTATTCGGTTCGAAGGTGCCCACATAGCGCTTCCCACGCATGTCCCACAGCTAGGGTAAAGAGCTTGTGGGTATATAGCGTAAGCCCCTCGCATTGCCTGACCCTCAAAGAGTACGTCAACATAATCGACGCCTTGGTGGCCGATGCACGACGCCGATACCGATGGTGATCGCCGGTGATTTTAACGCATGGGCAGTCGACCACGAACGCGAGGGGCCGGAGCCTACTCGAGGCATTCTCATTACTGGACGTGGCCAAGGCAACCAGCACACGTTTATTCAAGCTGGCGGTGAATCGGTAGCTGACCTGACACTCGTCAGTGGGCCGATTGCACAAACAGCAAACTGGAGCATAAGCAGTGCATACACAACGAGTGATCACGAGAGCTATCGAGCTGAGACTATGGAAACTCAAGCCTTCGCAAATAGGCTAGAACGCCTAGCTAAAGGCCGCTCAAAACCTGAAGCAGAGCAAGGCACCTAGGCCAGACGGTATCCCGAATCGAGACCTCAAGCTAGTTCTAGCGCTGCATCCAGAGTAATTTGCGACTCTTTACAGCTAGTATCTATACGAAGGACAGATGGAAGCTGCAGAAGCTGGTCCTCATACCTAAAGCAGGCAAACCGGCCAACGAGCTCTCGTCGTACAGGCCAATCTGCCTTCTGGACTCAGCAGGGAAGATCCTGGAAAACCAATCTTCACGCGCTTTGAACAAGCTATATATATTGGAGATGACCCCTCATCGCAGCAGTATGAATTCAGGTGGGCTACATCGACAGTCGATGCGATAACCAAAGTGGTAGACATAGCCTCTGGTGCCATTGCCGGTACTAAATGGAAGGGTACCAAAAAATATTACTTGGTCACTATACTGGACATAAAGAACGCCTTTCAACACGGCGAGGTGGAGCTGCATCCTTGACGCTTCATCACGAACCGCGTTCTCTTGTACGACACCACCAACGGAACCAAATCGCATCAACTCTCCTGCTGTGTTCCTCAAGCCTCAGTACGGTCCAATTATTGTGGACCGCGATGTACGACGTGATCCGGCTGGCGTTACTAGAAGGTGCCCAGCTAATTGGTTTCGCTGACGACGTGGCGACGAGCTACACCAAACGGAGGATATGTGAAATCAATCCATCGAGTTGTTAGCACAATGGCTCATCTCCGTTGGCCTCGAGCTTGCTCCCCAGAAAACCGAGGCAGTCCTCATATGTAGCCGGAAGAAAGTGGAGACAGCTCACGTTAGTGGGCAGGCACAATTGTCCAGTCCAAAAGGGCAATCAAGTACCTTGGCGTAATACTCGACAGAAGGCTCAGCTTCCGAGAGCACCTGAAATATGTCGGCACAAAAGCAGCAGCAACGAGCCGAGCGCTCTCACGGGTAATGCTCAATACGAGAGGTCCATAACAGTGGAGGAGGTTCCTGCTGTCCAGCGTGACAATAGCAAGAACGGCGCTCCAATCGACCAGTTATAGTCGTGGCATTTTGGCAACGCACCGTCTGGGATCCATTCGGATCTGCAGCGCCCTCAGGGCCGTATCGGACGACGCAGCCCATGTTATAGCCGGCGTTGCGCCCATAGAGAAGATAGTTGAAGAACGAACCACCATATACCAGAAATTACACGGGGGAGACGCGTCGCCGTCCTTTAAAAAGGAGACACTCGAAGCAGCGCGAAGGCAGACATTGTAGAGATGGCAGAAATGGTGGGATAGGTCTACCAAAGGCTGGTGGACACTCCGTCTCATCCCCAATCTACAAGCCTGGATTTGTAGAAAGCACGGCCAGGTGAACTTCTACCTGACTCAGCTCCTTAGCGCTTATGGCTGCGTAGTAGTTACCTGCACCGTTTTGGTCATGAGCCATCAGGGGAATGCACATTCTGTAGCCGAGTAGTGGTGGAAGATGCCGAACATGTAATGTTCAATTGCCCAAAATTCTCGTCCCAGCGATGAAAACTGGAACAGAAATTGGGATGTGGGGTGCGCTCTATGGGTTAAGCGGCGCCGAATCTTCTGCGAAGCAATCCTTCGCGGCAGCACCGCAGAAGGAAGCCCCGCCTTATCCAAATATATATATATATATATATATAAAGTTAGTTTTAGGAAGCCCCGCCTCATCCAAATATGGTTAGTTTTCAATTGTCTAATGTACACATTCAAAATTGGGATAATACTTGAATTAAAAAAAAGGCACACACACACATACTTTATCTGTATAAGCTAAAACTGGCCATCTATTTAACACAAGCAAACAATCTGCTTCACTCTCATACATGCACGCATACAGTGCAATGCAATGTAAGTATACAAATGCCAAAGCATTCTTCAAAGGTAATATGATCGCACACAATCACAGAGCTCCCAGCGTGGGAACCGCAAAATTAGCATATTTGCATGCCTAGCATTGCTCAACAATGCCCAAAGTTTAATTATATAAACATATTATAAAACGCTAAGGCAGCGAACATATAATTAATATATAAAGCGACAGCAAGCGCGTCGCTGGCTGCGCAGCCCTTAAGATTTAGGCTAAGTACACATTTGTAAATATATAAAAGCCACAATGCAAACACATCTTCTCTTTTATGCGCGCTTATCATACGGTGGGGATTGTTTAGCTTAATAATCGATTGAACTACGAAAATATACCACGGCCTTTCTCAAGCCGGGCGCTTGCTTCAATTCAAACTGTACTTATTTTTAAGCATACATGCAACGAAAAGAAATTCGGTGTCTATATATGTATGTACAGTCATCGATGTGCAGCATGCTGCGCTGCACACGAGTTTGAAAGATGCATCTCGTATACACTCTTATTTACAACGTTTTTATTGATTTGTCCACCACATTGCCGGCGCATCCTGTGCGTAGTACATGCCACACAGACACTCATATATATGATTTTCATTAGATATGAGTATTTTCTAGAAATGCAATTATATCGGGACGTTGAAGTACAATGCGCTGCACGTTCAAGTGGACCCACACGATAGGCGCAAAACCCAGGCTAGAAACTCCCACCTCCCATCCAACCGACCGAGAGGCGCTTTCAAATGAAAGGAAAAAAAACTAAAAGCATATATGATTTTCTTTATATACTAACTATATGCGTTAGAAAAGATATTTAGTTTGAGTTATTGGAGTTATTAATAGAAATAAAGTTAAAGAGATTATTGTAGTTAGAACAAAGGACGCGAAAAGGTTCATGCAGGAGATAGTTTAAATTATAGTTCTACGAGGGATACAAAAACTAATTATGCTACTTAAAGTGGGAGAGTCAATTGGAATGAATCAAGGTCATCTGTTGGCTATCCCATACCATACATGAGGCAACTTGTTTAAAAATAAGGTAAAAAGGTGGCTAGCCTGCGGTACCCATGATGTAACCCTAAAGGGCAAATAATATTTAAAAAGAACTTTCTGAGTTCTGAGATTAAGAACTTAAGAAGATAAAATAGGAAGCCAAGGAGATCCAATTTATTTATAAGTAAACAATGTCTTACCAAGTCAAATGGTTTGCTGAAGCTAGCGTAAATACCGCCAGTTTGTATTTTATTCTTAAGTCGTTGTATTACAAATGCATTTTATTCTTAAGTCCTTGTATTACAAATGAAGAAAATTATAAAACTATGTTGTAACTCTGAAGCTAATATTTTTTAAATAGCTTATGAATAGCATACGGCTTTGATATGCCTCTGCAGTTTTGGGCATCAGTCTTGCTCCCCTTTTTTTGGAGAGGAATAATTAACAAATCCTTCTGGAAAAAAGGGAAGGACGAAGAATTCAAAAATATATCAAAAAGCTTCCAACTCGCCTTGAAAAGCGCATCAGCACAGAATCTAAAAATACACCATGGAACGCCATCAATGCCAGGCAAAAAGTAGGGCTTAGTAGACATTCCTTCATTAAGCAAAAAGCTTTCAGTAACTTGTGGAGGTGTGATGTTATGAGACCTGTATAAGGTATAAGGGTATATCTGATCTGACCGATACTTAAGATAGGAATAAGTTGTTTATAAGAACTCTGCAACCAAATTGCCAATGCCTTGATCTGTAGTTGCTTTTTTTATTGTTTATATAAAAAATGAAGAAGGTAGGACAGATGTTTTTCGTTTTGAATTAACAAAATTATAAAAATGTTTTGGGTCCTGAGAAAATTGTACCCAGAAGCGATGGAAATATGCTTTATAGCACTCGGAATTAATGACAGTTAACACTGAGCGAACAGCAATATTATGCGAATAGTCCGAGGACCTTCCCAAAATCTTGAACTTTTTAAAGAGTCTAGATTTGATATGATTTGACAAATGCGGAGTAAACCATGGTGGCTTACTAAGCGTAACTGGACTGAGCGGAAGCAAATCCCTAAAAATGGAATAAATGGTTCTAAATGACAACTCGAAGATGCAGTAACGTGTAATAATAGATAAAACGTTGATTCGGGAAGCAAAGCGGACTGACTCTGGAGACCACTGAATTGGAAGGGTCAGAAGCAAATATCAAGTCAAGTTGGCGATTCTATGAGCTTGTTAGAAAATTAACATAAAAAAATACATTTCAAGTATCCCGTCAATATGTTCGTGTTGCCTTGAAGGTATCAAACCGGCTGAGTCGATCACAGAGGACCACGTGACATCACAGATGTTGAAATCACCAAAAAATAACAACTGATCAGTATCAGAAAGCATTGACGGAACTTTGAGGAATGTACAATGCAGTGATAAAGACAGGAAAATATTTAGAGATACTTGAGTACTTATACATTCAATTACGTTAGGAAAATTAAGCAGAATTGGTTCCGAAAGGAGGTCAGAAACAACAGCAATCAGTGCGCCAACCTGGCGGGAGGGACTATCAAATCTATAGGTGATATAATTAATTGGAAAGATTGCAGAGTCTAAGATATCGAGTTTTAATCAAGTTTCAGTAAAAATTATAATATGAAAATCATAATAAAAGCTATTAGTGTAAAGCTTGGTAAGATTAGATTTAAGGCCTCTCACATTTTGGTAGGCCAGAAAAAAAAAGAAGTTAGTTTTATGGATCTATATTAAAAGGTACGGATTATGCGGCAGCAGGAAGTCTAATCGATATCCGATTTCTAGTTCTGGCTTTAAACTCCTCCACGACTATTCGCTCAGGCCAGAAGCTTTTTCGGCAGATTGTGTCAAAGCAGTCGTCCGGAATACCTATCTCAAATGAAGCTATATTGCAACTTCCGACATTTCCGCAGACGAGGAACCTTCAATTTTCGTGTCATCCACCCTCTCCAGAATGGCCGGAGGGCCCATCCCCATTAATGCGTCTGCATTGGGCATTGGGCACTATCGAGTGGTCTAGGAAGTCGAAAGATAGAATATGGAGTAGTTGGCTCAGGAGTTTTTGGTCCTATAACGATAGGGTCGATAGAGTCTTTATCCAATCCAGATCTACCCAGATAATTTACTTTCTTAGTAGAAGAAGTCTAACGCACTAACTAAAAAGCAAGATGCATAAAAAATAGAATACGCCAAAGTTCATACTCCAAACCTTAGTCTCAACTTTTTGTATTTTTTGACCATGTTGTAACCTGTAAAAACTAACATTTCTATTAGATACAGGTGCAGATATTTATATTTTTATTTATATTTTAAAGAAAAATTCGGATGTCTTTCATAACAACCAAACAAATAACACAATTAATATTCAAGGCATAGAAAAAGAAGTAATAAAAGCCAAAGGCCTAACCTCAATTGAGTTACAAACAGATAAATATATAAATCCAGCCAATTTTCATATAGTTGATTTAAAGGAATAAAACGCATTGCTTTTATTAAAAGATTAAATTGGCAATTAGATTTCAAACCATCGGAAGATTGGTTTATAATTAGACCCAATAATTTAAATTTCTCAGTTTATGTTCCAATAATATATAGTTCTGGTAAAAACTCAGTACTTCTACCGGCAAGCTCCCAAGTCGACCGAAAAGTCAAGCCAACTTTAAGAGAAGCTAGTAAATTAGTTAATGTAAATAATGTAAAATTTGAACCACTTTTGAGCTACGATGTTGTTCAAACAAATCCAGCAATAAGAGAGTAAAACAGCCCACTCCTACTTGTTCCCTTCCGGACTCAGAAGAGAAAAAATGGCGGGAGGATCGTCAAACCAATAAAAAGCCATCCACTCCCTAGAATTGATGATATTTTGGATAAACTAGGTCGAGCTAATATTTTTCATGTCGTGACAATGTCAGGCTTTCATCAGATTGAACTCAGACAAAGTTCAAGGAACACAACGTCTTCTTCAACAAGCAATGATTATCCGTTACCTTTTTTACGTAGCAAAAATTGGAAATGGAAAATTTTAGAAGTCGGTTCAGGAGATCTTTGGCTTGGCTAGTAATTTTCCACAGCAATGGCAACAGGAAGGCAACGGCCAGCGGGTCATTCAAATAGCAAAGAAATTACAACCTGAAATTACATCCACAACAAATTTTATTTTTTATGCACGAAGTCACCTTTCAATAAAGGAATCTTACCAGATGACAAGAAGTGAGGCGTCTTTAGAAACTTCCCAGTCCCTACTTATCCTACTTCTAAACTACACATAATCACAGTTTGCTACACAAACAGATAATATTATACAAATAAAAAAAAACACCCATCCTCAAAAAAGATTTCAAAACTAACAAGCATGCGGCATGCTCGAATTAGAACAATACGACTTTACAATCGAGTATCTAAAGGGTAAAGATAATTTCGTGGCAGATGCCCTAGGAAAACTACACCCAAACTAGAAGATTTACAAATTAAAGCCCTAAAAGTCATTACCAGTAAGCAAAGTAGACAAAATAAACCCTGCGCAGGGAGGGAACAAGAACTTCTGCTAAGGCAAAGTCTTGAAAAAGCTTCTAAGCCCAACGTACATGAGGTCATCAGAAATTACGATGTACGGAAAGAAGTGGCCTTGCATATAACAGACATGATACTTTAAACATGGAAATAAAATTATTGCAAGTTTTGATGATGGAATGGAATATTACGATAGAACAGAATTTGACTTTAAATTGAAAATAGGACATAAGGTTTTACTAAAAGGTGCCCATAAATTGGAACCATTATATTTACGTCCTTATTTAGCAATAGAAAGAGAAGATAGAGAAACTATTTTAATTAAAGATAGCAAAAATAACAACGACAAACAGTTTATAAGAATAAATTAAAATTGTTTAATTCATAATAATGAACACAAAAAAACAACGTTTCTTAGTTTAATAATTTTGAAAAAATACTATTATTTTTATAAAAAAAATACAAATCAGTAAAAATACACAATATACCATTTTTTAAATTTTTGTATTAATTACATTCACTTTTAAAACACAAGTTATATTCAATATTGAAAAAATATAATATTAATTATATACAAATTTTATATTTGTATATTAATTTACAAGCATAATCTTAAGTTTAATATCTTCATAATATTACGTTATTCTTTTAAAATGAAAGATTTAGTATGTCCATATAATGAGTTAACACTGTAACACTCGGCTGCAATGTCTATGTACATATAATGAGTAAACACTGTAGTTGCAATGTATATGCAATACAATGCCCAAAATTCTTCAAAGGTCATATGATCGCACACAATCACAGCGCTCCCAGCGTGCGAACCGCAAAATCAGCATATTTGCATGCCTAGGATTGCTCAACAATGCCCAATGCTTAAGCCGGGCTGCTTGCTCCAATTCAAACTGTCCTTTTTTTAAGCATACATGCAACAACAAAAAAGGTTGGGTATCTATATATGTATGTAAGTTAACACATAAATTCCATAGCAACTAAGTAACACTACATGAATAATGCTGACGCGCCAAAATGTGGGTTCAGTGCTCTGCACTAGCAACAATCAGCAGCGATCGTATGACACTTCTTTGCTGGAGTGCTTCGGCGCTTAGAATGCTGAGTCGGCATGCTGACTGTGGTTCGATGGCGCGATGCATTGTCTTTACTGAGTAGAATTATGTTTTGCCTTTGTCTTTAGCTTTTGATTTTAAAAAAGTTTGATTTTGAATAAAGCAGACGTAAGTCGCTTGGAATTGCACTCCGGCACACTGCCGTTATTTGTCTTTATTGAATTGTATTACTGTACCACAAGGATAGTAATCAACAAAGGGGACGAAGTCAAGTCTCCCACCATAATCATCATAACCATAACACATCTAATGATCCTACCCGGATCAACGTCCTTAAGCAAAGCCACCGGACTTGGATCACACCATCAGGAGCCACGTGGGAACACCACGGCCACTGGATTACATAACCAAATAACTTGTACAATCATAGATGTGCTGCGTGCTCCGCTGCTTTCTGTGAGTAGTACGTGCCACACACACATATATATATATATATATGCATTTCATTATATATGTGTATTTTAAAGAAACGCAATTATGTTTTATTATTTACCAGATTAACGGCGTTAACTGGGCTCCTTAACCTATATTTTATATGCGATCTGATATTAATAAGACAATTTTGGATTACATTCTCTGAAGTAAAATAGAAAATATATTTATTAAGTTCACTAAATACACAACTCAGCATCAAGTAGGAAAACGAAAGAAGAAGGCAAGATTACTTCCAGTGTGATCGTTCTATTGCAGCCACTGCTCTGCGAGATCCGTCTGTGCTGAGAGCGGATAAGCTTGTGTACGTTTCAGTTTGGGATCGTTTGGGGTTTCCGTCTGAGAACCCTTTCACTACGCCCTAACTAGCTTAAAACTATGTCTTATTATTAACTCTAATAAGGTAGCTTAAGCTATACCAATGAAGCTTAAAAAATCAGCCAGAGCAAAACACTACATCATGTAGCTCCCATCTAAGCGACCTTTTGTTTATACGAATTAAAATTTGGTATGAATCAGTGGTAGAAGCCTCCACGTTTGCTGACTAAATTTGATCCGGATCGGGAAACTATATAATCTAGCTCTCATGTAACCAAACCTGAGCACGAACTTTTAAAACTTGTTTCTAATGATTGTGGGTATTTTGTAAGCTGCAAGGGTATGTAAGCTTCGGTCACCCGAAGTCAGCCTTTCTCTCTTGTTAATATTAGCATACTAGTATATATGCACATATATATACACATTTAAACATTTATATATATATATATATATATAAATATATTTCTTTTTTAAGGGCTATCACCGAAGATGTTTCAAATGTATACACTGCAACAAAACGCTTGACTCTACATTACATTGTGATGGTCCAGATAAAGATATTTACTGCAGAGGTAAACAGCGTTTATTAGTAATAAGGGTGAAACCCCGAGTCTTCTGCAGATGATCCCGAAAAGTTACAGTGAACGCTACGATTAATTTAGTTAAAGCACATTTACGAACAGTTTGCAGTACGTTTTGGTGGCACTGTTATTACTGCTCTATATAATACCCATCTCTTGGTCTACAGACTGATTGCTCTTATCACACAATCAAATAATAGGAAACGTACACTACAGGACTACACTACTCTTGGAGAAAACACAAGTAAGAAGAACCCCTTCTGTTATGAAGTTAAAAACGTCGGACAGACGTCTGTTTGTTAAAAAAACGCAAGTGGTTTCAAGCAGGTTAATACATTTTCTAAAAATTATGAATAGAATCATCAATTTGAAATCCAAGACTCCTTTACATGCATGCTTACTATAGCCAACATGCGACTTAATTAAGAGGAGCAAGAGAGAGAGAGAGCTAAGCAGACTCTGTCGAAAGTATGGATACCGTAAAAAACTCGGTACGGTACTGTTTTCTATGCGTAGCCGCTTGCTGTTAAGTGATGTTGTTGTCTTCGCTCATATCGTAACAATCTGATATATAAACCCCTCTTGGTTAGTACATCGAATAAATTATTCCACATTTATATACATCGATACATTTCGATAAATCGAGTTTTCACACCACAACATAGCTCTTGATCTTCCCCTGGTCAATATTAGTATATTAAAAAATTCGAAATTTAAAAAACAAAGAAAGGATGCTTACCTACCATTCACATAGTATATATATGAATGATTCTACGCTAGTTGCCTAATATAGTAGTCCGATCTGAATCAAATTTAGTCATCGGTGGTGGGGCTCCTCATATGGTACGAAACGAATTCGGTTTGATTTGGATGAAAAACATAGAAGTTATGGTAGTAGGGTGTTAATTACGGAACAATCGGTTATATTGGCGATATATGATATAGTAATCCGATCTAAATCAAATTTAATTAGCAGTCGTGGGTGCTACTCAAATGGATAAACGAAGAAATATTGCTACTTAGTGTTCATTATGAGGAAACCGGCTATGGGGGAGCTTTATGATATAGAGGTCAGATGTTAATCAAAATTGCACAGTGGGCGTGGAGGCTTCTAAATTAATAAACACCAAATCTGATTAGATTTGGATGTTATTCCGGAACAATTGGTCATATAGGAGCTATATTATTTAGTTGTCCGATCTGGATGAAACTCAAACTTAACCAGCGTGCAGACAAAATAAACATCTGGAAAAAATCTCAGCTCAGAAGCTCTTAAGACTTTTGAGATCTTGGTGTCGAAGCAGACTGTCGGGCTTTATAAGGTCAGAAACGCTTCCTTCTGTGCCTTGTAATCGTAATGACAAAATGAATGTACCATCAGCATTATTGTTGTGAATGGTACAATGATTCCAAAACAATAGTCGATATTTAAAACTATTATTTTTGCTTGAAGTTGGAATATTGTGCGGACACATGCAGCAAATACAACCTGAAATTACATCCATTAAAATGTTAACTTTTTATGCACGAAGTGGCCTTTCTTAGTCATAAATGCACGTACATGAAAATCTTGATAGATAAGAAGAAGTACGATGTCATTAAAAACTTCTCAGTCCCACATAATGGGGACAAATAGATACAATCCGAATTTGGTTTGATTTGGATGAAAAACAGAAAAATTATGCTCCTAAGAGTTTATTACAGAACAATCTATAGCTGCTATATGATATAGTTGTAAAATCTAAAATCTATTTTTAATATCGTAACTTAATGTGGGGCTGTTTTCTTCAAATTGAACTCGAAGAAAGTTCAAGCGAAATTATCATTTGTACTAGTGCGCCATCAAGAGCTGTATGATCATAATGCTGTGGTTGTTTTGGATTTGCCACACGTTGATGGAGTAGGTCTGTACCCTGAGCCTGCTGATGTGATCTATTCCTATCAGGTCTTATGCCCTGCTGCCCAAAATTGACGCCTTTGCGTACGTCAGGCCCTGACGCACAATTGAGGTTGGGATTACCTGCTGCTTGATAATACGCGTGGGCTGAGCGTGGCCTTCACGCATCACGGGACCAGTATTGACTCCGGACTTACGGTTTTTGAGCCGTTGGACGTATACTCTGCAGCTCTTATTAGTTGCTTCGTGGTTTCCATTACAATTGACTGGCATAGGCTAGAAGCAGTCCAGTGAGGCTTGCTGCATCTACCGCATCTGGGCTCCTTGGTGCAATAGTTCCTGGTATAGTCAAATCCAAAGCAGCGGTAACAGCAGCTAACTCTTTGCCGACCGACTTTATTGACCTTTAGAGCCTCCCGATTATTGTGGGCCTTTTTGAGATCTATAAACCAAACATTCTGGCCTGGGGCTTTGGATGGAGCAGTTTCGGAGGGGTCCTCGACCAGTGATTTTGACTTCGGATTCTACATATTCACTACAGAGTGCCCTTGAGAGGTGAATGCAGTTTTAATTTGCTCGGTGGGGGTGGATGCAGGCAAGTTGCATACCACCACTCTAAAAGCTCTGTCCTCAGGTAGGCAGAAGTGCGTATATTGGAGGTTTACTTCCGAAATCTTTTTTGTGATGGCTCTATGGGCATCAGAGTCACGAGCGTATATGCGTAAATTGCCATTACGAGCAGCCTTAAATTCATATGAGTCAGCAGTAACCGCTGAATTGAGAAGCCGCTCCAGGGCTGGTACATCACTGATGGCCAGTACTGTGATTTGGCTAGGCTTCGGCGGTTTTTTTTCCGTTGGTACTTGAGTCTGTGTCTCTCCATCTATGTCGACTTCGTCCAAGGGAACGTCCATGTCTAGATCAGCGTCTGCTTGACTAAGATCTAGATTTGCAAGAACTTCAAAACGGTTTGTTGCATGTAACGTAGGTCTTTTATTCGCAGTTTTAGGTGCATCAAGTGATCTTCTTTTTTTTGGCGGAACTTTCTGCCAGGGGACATCTGCCGGCTGGTACACAGGCATGTTAACGATTTTATCAGGTTGTGGTAGTGAGCGACTGGTTCCTGGTAACTGCTGTTTCGTTGATCCAGTTAGTTGGCTTGTGCCGCTGACCACTATTGGCTGGTTGCCATATGAATAAACTCCTCCAGATGAACAAGTTGTCACATAACATGCGGCTGAAGTTGAAGCTACCGAGAATGTAGCTGCAGATGTAGTGGGAACAATAGTGGCTTCGTGTACATAACCAGATGCAGTACGTGAGGTGCCATGTGAGGCAAAATCTTGTTGTGATCTAAATTCAGAAGGTGTTAGACCAACCAATTCCTTCATTTTCTGATAGTCTAGCAGATTGTTCAGAACCACAGTAGGCCGAGAGTCAGGTACTTGTTTGTTATTCATAGCCAATTGTTAATATTTAATCACTCAAATAATAAAATTGGATAGTTACACTTTATACGTGCTTTGATCTTGCTTGCGCGCACAAACAAGACAAAACAGAACAAAAACAAAAAAACTTGCTGATAAGCAAGAATTTATTACCCCTCTTGTGCAGCTGCGCGCAGGCTGAGGGGTAATGTAATGCCCAGTGGGCAGTGTTCGTAGTTCTTGCGCACTACTTTCTTATCTTACCTCGCAAGACTTTGCCGGCACCCTTATAACGCGGCGCCCAACTGGTCAGTATGTGCTATTTTTAGCACAGAGCAGAGGTAACAATCGAAACTTGATTAGCTGGAACTTAGTGCAAGCGCGACACGACCGTTCACAGTGAATGCCGATAACCGGTTGTGTCCAATAAATAAAGAAGTTTAGAATGTTGTTTTTTTTGGAGAACGTCCGTCCTTCAGTGCGTCGTGTATAATGGTGCATTTGTGTGCGTAGGGTTTTTGCTTGTTGGTATTTCACACAAGTCTTCACATACTTTGTTATAAGCTGGTTCATATTGGGACAATCAATTTTTAACAAGGTACGCGTAATCCTGTATGGCCTATTTCTATTGAGTCATCATGCTATTTTGACAGTATTGCATTTATTTGGCTTTTGTCATTTTTGTCTATTTGTGTCACTTTTGTTAAAGGGCTACTTTTAATATATTTCAATATTTATTGTCCATATTTCTAAATGTATTTAGTGATACAAATTCAAAAATTTGTTCTCTTGGTGACAACTGTATATTAACGATTTTATGTAATCTGAATTCTGAATTAAGAAAGAAATCGGAGGACATCGTGAACTGAAAAGTGTGAAATAATTCTTTTTCCTTTTTTGAATAAACAATTAAATTTACCGAATTTTAGTTTCATAAATATCTCTAGGTCATTATTGCTACCGACTTCATTGACATTGGGCTCTTTCTGATATTTTTACAATTTTATTTCATCATCTGCGCAGATGTTTTCCTGTCCTTTTGGTGATCTTGTTTGTAATTTCATCATGTTTCTATCCATTTCTATTAATGTTTCTATGTTTATCCTGGATAATGCAGCTGCAAATGATTATCTTTCCTATTAAGATATTCTACCGTGAATTGGTATTTTTCTAAGTCTAGTCTCATTCTGGTTAATTTGGAAGTGGGATTTTTATTAAAAATAAGAATGTTAGTGGTCTATGATCTGTTTTTACTAAGAATGCCTGCCGTAAACATATGGTCTAGTGTTTTATTCCCAAGTGAATTCCTGCTAATTCTTGCTCTAAAGTTTATTTATCGCTTTCTCCCTGTGTGAAGAAAGATAGTTACGCATATGCAATTGGCAGTTGCATACCCTTGTACTCTTGGGATAGTACCGCACCACAAGCATGTTTACTTGCATCTGTGGTTATGCAAAATTCTTTTCATTAGTGCCCTTATTAGATAATTAAATCCGTCATCGCATTCTTTTGTCCTTTCAAATTAAACATTTTCTTTGCACAACATAGACAAATGACGTGAATAAATCGTCTGTAATAATTACAAAGCGCGACGAAACGTCATGAACTATTCGCGTCTGTATGGATTGGATAGTTTTTTATAACATTGTACTGTTATCATCCGGAAGGGTGCCATGTTCTGTGCATTTATGTTCGAGGTATGTATGTCTGTAACCTCTTGCATGGAGAATTTATGGAGAATGGAGAATTTTAAGTTATGTTTTCTACACAGATCAAAAATATTTGACAAATTTTTAAACATGTGCTATTCAGAACAGCCGATGACTACTAAGTTATCTATATAAAGAAATGCTTGTGATGGTTCAAGACCGGTAACTGCGAGTGTCATCTTTCGCATAAATGAATTTGGGGCTACTTTTAAACCATAGGCTAGTCACGTGAAGCGATAAGAAATTATGTTATATTTCTAGATTTCACATCTAATTCTATTTGGTGGAATACAGACATAAGATCGAGACCGAATACTATTTTGCTCGTCCAAATTGGTCTAGGATTTCTTCGATTCTTGGCATTGGGTATTTATCTGCTAAAAGGTTTTTTATTTATCTGGCGATAATCAACTATTTGGAAATCGTGACTAATTACAAAGAAATCGAAAAGTAAATCAATTTTAGATTGTCCAATTGACTGTATTTCTCCCTGTCCAATTCCTGTTATGTTTGTTTTATAATTTTCATTAATATTTGAATCTACGCTATTATTCTTTAAAATCGAAACTTTTGCTCCTCAATCTACTAGCACTGTCAATGGGATATTATTTTTTTCATTTTGTAATATTTTTACTGTTGGTTGCTCAAGGGGGTTTGTTGGTCTTCCGAGTTGCCATTTCCACTGTATGAGCCGCCTCTGGCTCGCACAGAGGATTGCCTCTAGGATTGCCTCTGTTTTTGATATATCTATAACCATTAACGTTGTTATATCTATAGCCGCCTCTGCTGTATGGTCGGCCCCTATTATTACCTCTAACGCGGTTTCCGCCACGGTGAGAGTAATTTTGGTAGTATAGGACCGTGTTAGTTTGTCCTGTTGACAAATTGACAAATTTGGATGTGGCATGTTATTGAATGTGCCTGCCTGCATGATAGGTTTTACCTTATCAATAGCTCAGTTTTTAGTCATGGCCTTTACAGCTTGAGCTGTGCTGTATTTAGTGGCTAAATCAGAATTTAAACCGACTTTAATAAAAGTACCTTCTAGAGCTTTTGTCAATTGCTCAACCTCTTGACTATAGGTCTTGGCAGTTTTGCTCTTTTATTGTAAATTTAAGAGTTTGTCTGATAGTACTTCAACCGATTCTCCTTTTATTGTTTTTGACAGATTGACTACTACTGCAGTGATAGTTTTTTCATCGTTTATTAAATTTCTTGCCTAGCCTTTTAATTTTGTCTTCACAAAATTAATTGCGGTCGCTTCAAGATGGCCTTTTAGTGAACTTACTAGATTCAATACGTCTTTGAAACTCAGTAAACTTTCAGCTTTGCCATCATACTCAAATAATATGGACGAGGCTGTATTAATTAACTCTATATTTATTTGAATCATTGTGAGCTGTTATTTTTTCTATTATGCTAGACTCTAAGTCTGATTCGGAACAATCAGTTATTGATGCTCCTTATATCTACCTTCATGCTAATTGAGTTTAAAAATCATCCGGATTGAGTTAGATTCAGCTGGACAAACATGCCATTTAGGTAGCTTAGAAGTTTTTCAGAAGAGAAAAAAGTAGAAAATGAATATTTCAAAAAGATTAATACATTACAAAAAGTAATGCATCATTCAACATTCTTTTACAACCACGATTACTATAGCCAACGCGCGAACAATGCGATTTTGATTCACGGAATAACTCGCTTGTGCGTGAAGTAAAGTAATTGCAAAATACTAACAACAAATTTGTCCGTCGAATGAGTCCTTCATATCGTGGTGTTGAACGAGGATGGCATACCAAAGCGCTCTCATAGGCTCAAGAAAACAAGCTTGTGTGAAAAGTAAGCCCTAAATATTGTGTCTCTCAGTTGCTACGTGAAGCTATGAACGAAATAATTTCAAGAAATGTTAAGTTAAATTCCAAGTTGTTCCATATTTACAACATTAATGGTATATAAGGTGAAAATCATAGTGTGGATACTATTGAATCACTGTCGCATTATATAACCTTTACAAAATTTTAGACAGTGATTTAGAAGGAGAAGATTTAGATCGTCAACAAATGTTGCTAAAGCTACTGCTTTACGAAGAAACTTTAACGGTAACTTAATAGCAAAGAATAAATTAAACTGCGAGAGCTGCGATCCTATTTTATCTAAAATCGGTGACTTGCACTAACTTCAGAACAATTTATTGCTGTTCGAAATTTCAGCGACAGTGATTTGCATTTAAAAAAATGCATCACATTAATTCTATGTGAAAATTAATATTCATTAAAGCGAGTTTTAAAAAAATTAAAAAAAAAAAAAATCAAAAAAGTGCAAGAAATGTTATGTTAAATTCCACCGTTGTTGTATATTTACAGTGTGAATGGTTTAAGAATGGAAATCTGTTTTACCCTCTAACGAAGTTGTACTAAATTTGATATTTATGCATTGTAGATGCCTCCACATAGCCCAGCCAAATTGTATCTGGATCGGACTACAATATCATATAGCCGTTATAGAACCGATTTTTGTGGTATGAACTCTGAGAGCGTAGAAACGTTTGTGATTTATTGAAATTTGTCCCAATTTGGTATATAGTATGTATACTATATCATATAGCATAGCAATTTGCTTGTAACATTGTATCTACCTGTCGAGCTAGCTTGCTGTCAACTCTAGTAGTAAAGGTTGACCATCTCAGGGTGTACAATTTGAAAACTTGATATCTATATTCTTGAATAGTTATTTAAATACAAATTTCTTATTAATAATAGATAATTACTTTAAAAAAAACCGATATTATAAAAAAAATGTTTTCCCTGGTAGCTCCTAGCAAAAACTTTGCTTTCATAACACAAGTAAACCACATTTGATCCAAAATTAAAGAAAAACTAATTCGGGCACATTCAAGTTATTTATTTTAAATAATATCATATATATTGTGCTTCAGTTGTCGAAGCTGCTACTAAGTTATATTTATTTTTTAATTTAAGTTACCAAACATTGTGAAAACTAAATTGCGGTGTCACAAGAACACAGTTGGCACACGAGGACTAATTTATCCTTTATATAGGGTTGGAATTGCGGATAATTTGCCACTGGAACTAGGGGTAGAATACAAGAGAGGAAAAGAGTGTGAAAGAAATAGGGCTAGGTAACAAAGAGGGGAAGTGGCCGATGGAAAGACAACATAGAGAAAAAAGAAT
Source organism: Hirtodrosophila duncani (assembly GCA_037043425.1). NCBI lineage: Eukaryota > Metazoa > Arthropoda > Insecta > Diptera > Drosophilidae > Hirtodrosophila > Hirtodrosophila duncani. The sequence continues at coordinate 24,058 of JBAMBM010000402.1, read as the reverse complement.
TAGGAATGAGCGGGAGAGATGCCAAATGGTTATTTTCACTGACGTCCAAGCGCATCAGATATGGGAGTTGGAAGATTCATAAGGGTCAAGGACTGGGTTGAAGGACAAAGTGCTAATTTGGCAGCGCTGACGCTGCGTTCCAGTATCTTTGCAGAAGATAGGCAATGCAATGACAACATGTATCCGGTTCCAGCAGTGGAACGAGACATGCTCTGTTCAAGGATACGTGTGTGTTCTAGTATGCGGAACAAGTCGAGTGAAGAAGACAGTTGCCATGAATGAAATCCGCGAAAAAAGGATCAGAACCCAGAGATCATCCAAGCCCTTTGGAACAAACGACCGCAAATGCAGGATCAAGAGTTAGGGACGACTTTGGCAACAGGGGGGATATAGTCGTGTAAGAATCAGGAAGAGCCAAAAGGAATAGGAGTGCGGAAGGACCGGGACGTTTGGGAGACGTCATGAAAGGTGTGCTACGACGTTGAGCCCTGCAATAAGCGCCAGGATAACAAAGCGATATTACTGGCCAGGACTGTACCAAGATGTACGCAAATACGTACACCACTGCCAAACCTGCCATAGGTACAAGCCCAACCAATTACAGGTCTCGGGCAAAATGCTTACGCTGGTACCGGAAGAGCCATGGGTCACAGTGTGTGCGTTCTTCGTTGGCCTATTGGCAAAGTCAAAACGGCAACATAATGCTCTTGGCGTTGATATACCGATTTTCAAAGTGAACAAAGTTGTTCCCTTTAAGGCAGGCCCCAGCAGTCACCTTACAAAATGTTGTACCGGAGAAAATTGTGGTGCTTACCCACAACTGCATCCAATTCACCGGGTATGCCTTTTAGAGGTTCTTGGAAGAACTTGGAATGCGACATCTGTTACGATACCATATACACCACAGGAAAACACAACGGAAAAAGCTAATATAATGGTAAAAACTATGATAGCCCAGTACGCAACCAAGAAAAACCTCATGGGATGAGGCGCTACCAGAAGTGATACTAGCGGTCATTTCTAGCGTCGTCGAGTCCACGGGCTATTTACCTAAGTTTTTAACGCAGGAAATGGAGCCACGGCTGTCATCATATGATGAAGTGGCAATGGGAACAGGATAACGGCAGCGAAATCCAAAAAGAAAATGCATTCAAAGTGGGAGAAATTTTCGAAGTTGTTGGAGGAAGTCTGGAAAAGGTAGCGCAGGATAGAAGACGGAGGTGGGTGAGCAGGTATGGACAAGGAAACATCATTTGTCTAAAGCAGCCCAAGCATTTCCTGCAAAAATGGCGCCGAAATTGGGACGACCATATCAAATCATAGACTGCACATCGCTGGTGATTTGTACGCTGCTTGGTATGGATGGGAAAAAGATTCAAACGTCATATATGAGCGATTTGAGGAAGGAAGAAATGAAGGATGATCATTCGGTATAATATGGAATTTTCAATCTAGTAAGAAAAGACCAAAATTGGGTCATTACAAGAACAAGGGTGGCAAACCAGGGATAATGTGTCCGTTATATGGAGTTGGTACTAAGGCGATGTGACAGATGAAAAGAGTGAATAAGATATGGAAGCTGTCAGATTCCCAAGGGTGAAAGTTCAATAACAGGGTTAAAGGCCAAAGGGCGAAGTTGGAGTAGTTGAAAACTGAATGTGCTGGGGACCACTTTCGAGGATTCAACGTTATATATACGGCAACGTTATTTTGTGACAAGTGAGTGTAAACGTTAGATAACGATAACTAACGGCGACCAACTATTTTAATGGACTATCGTTTATCATTCTCGAAATATTTTTTATCGGCACCGAAAAATGTATTTACCAGCATTGACTTTTTTTAAATTTTGCTTGAGAATTTGAGCGCTAAAACAAAACGGGGTATTTTTGTGAAAAGCTGAAATTGAAAAAAGTCGCATTACCCAGACCGAGGGTTTCTTCATGTCTCTTAAGCCATCCAGCATTTTCAAGCGTCCTAGATTCCGTGGGAGTTTGAGAAACATACTTTTTCAGCGTTGAAGTAACCCCAACATAGTGGGTACGATCAATTTACACTTCCTTCAACTCGTATCGAATTTCATAAAACAAATGTGCCATACAATTGTTTATAAGTTGTTTTTTTTTTTTATTGCGATTATTCGGTTTTAATGCATACTTTCTAATAAACTTAAAAAAACTGCCTTAAATAATTTTTTTATGTCTAAACAATATCAAAAACTGTGCCATAAGCATACAATTGCCACCAATCCTAAATATTTTTCTGCGCTTGCAAGCTTATGCTATTTTTAGACTCTCTGCTAGTTGTGATAGGGACAGCCCATCTAGAGAATGTGGAAATTGAAGATTCTTTGCCTGAGCAAAGGTCAGCAATTGCTCCCCCTGTCAAACTTTCCAGTGCCCTCAGTATCGTTAATTTCCCTGACAGTAGCATACCTACTGCTGTCGCTGACCAGCGTAGACCTCTTATGGGCTTTCCAAAGCCGAAGCTGGTATTTATTTGTAGACTAGCCGTAGATTCTACAAACTGTAAGAGGCCTTAAATCTAAACTCCCTAAACTCTACACGGATAGCCTATGTTTTGATTTTCGTATATTATTATTTACTGAAAATTGGCTAAAGCCTGATATCTTGACCCTGCAATCTCTCCTAATAACTACACCGCCTATGAATTTGAGCGTCCCTATCGCCAGGGTGGTGACGTAATGATTGCTATTGATTTCGGCCTTCTGTCGGCACCAATTCTGCTTAATTTTCCTAACGTTATTGATCTATAAGTACCAAAGTATCTCTTAAATGTTTTTCTATCTTTATCACTGCCTTTTAAATCCTCCAAGTTCCGATATTTCTGTTTACTGGGATCATCGCAATTCTATTCAATCCATCGCGTCATTGCTTTCTGATACTGATCAATAGTTGGTTTTTTTTTTATTAATTTCAACATCTGTGATGTCAGGTGGTCCTTTGTGATCGACTCAGCTGGTTTGATACCTTCAAGGCAACACAAATTTATTGACGGCCTACTTGAATTGTCCTTATTTTAAGCTAATATTGTAACAAACAAATTGAATCGCCAACTTAATTTGATGTTTGCTTCTGACCCTTCCATTTCGATGGTCTCTTGAGTCAGTCCGTTTTGCTTCCTGAAGACCAATTTCACCCATCATTACTACGGATATTCCTATTAATGCAGTACCTGCGTCATTCAACTTGTCAGCTAGAATATATTCATTTAGAAAGGCTGATTTCGCTAGCCTTAACAATGTCGTCCTTCAATCGGACTGGTCGTACTTGTACACATGTACATATATGGACAGTGCGGTAAACTTCCACAAAATTATTTCATTTTTAGGGATTTGGTTCCCTCAGTAGTACTATTATGCTTAATAAGCCATATAAGTTTTCTCCAGTTAACTTTTTTAACATATATCAAATCTAGACTATTGTAAGTTCATGTTCTCGGGAAGATCCTCGGATTATTCGCGTTATATTACTGGCATTGCCAATTTGTTTGCAGAGTTCTTTCAAACAACTTATGCTACTCTAAAGTATCGGTCTGATCAGATATACCCTTATAGCTTACACAGGTTAAACAACATCCCACCTCTCCTAGTCACTGAAAGCTTGTTGCTTAATGAACTTAGGTATATTAAGTATAACTCCTTTCGTGGTCCTGATGGCTTTCCAGGGTGTATTCTCAGATTCTGCGATGATGCGTTTTGTAATCCAATTTGGAAGCTGTTTGATCTATCATTAAATTTTTTGTCTTTCCCTCTCTATATAAGGAGTTGTTTATTAGTCCTCCCCAAAAAAGCGGAATAAGACTGATGCACGAAACTACAGAGGCATATAAAAAAGTCTGTTATTAATAAGCTTTTTGAAAAAATATTAAAGTCAGAAATTCAACATTCTTTAGGTTCTATAATTTCATCTGCTCAGCATGGGCTTATGAACCGTAATTCTTTCACCACTAGAATTGTATTCTTTTGTAATATAAGGATTTAAGCATACAATGCAAACTGACGTCACTGTTTACTTATTCATAAGTTCGATCTCCTTAGCTTTGCATCATATCTTCATATTATATCATATCTTTCCGACTATCTTAGTCTCAGAATTCAGAATTTCTCTTAATGTACGACAGGGACGTTAGATTTTCTTGTCCTTCAACAACTCTTCCTCCCTCTTTATGTCATTTCAACGTACTAAAACGCAACTGTTGTAAATGCAAATTTATGTCGTTTTTTCATAGCACACCGCTTCAGACATCATACCTTCTTAAAGATATGCCCCTTCATCGGATCGACTCAGTTGATGACTTGGGTGTTCTTGTAGGCCCTAACCTAAAATTCAACTTATACATTTCAATTACCGTCAATAAGGCTGTAGGTGCTCTGGGTTTTATCAAGCGATGGTCGCAGGAATTAGATGGTCCTTATACAACTAAACTACTGTATATGTCATTGGTGCGACCTATTTTGGAGTACGCATCGTGAGTTTGGTGTCCACAAGACAGGAATGAAAATTACCGCATTGAGTGTGTTCAAAAGAAAATTTACTCTTTGGTTGCCGTGGGTTGAATTGGGACCCCAATAACGCCCTCCCTTCATATTCAATTAGGCTCCTGCTAAAAAGCTTTCTACTCTTGAAAATCGTAGAGTTATGCTTAATGTTATCTTTTTACATAAGCTGATTAGTGGTGATATTAACTCGTCTTTAATTAGCCAAATTAGTTTTTGTGTTCCTTGTAGAACTAGTAGATATTATGTGCCTATCTATCTTCAGCACTGTAATTTAAGCTATCTCCTGCATGAATCTTTTCGTGTCCTTTGTTGTAATAACTCCCTTAACTCAAACAAAACACATATACTAACGCATCTAGCAGGTAGATAATATAAATTGTTTATGGTTTGTTTTTTCTTTCATTGTAAGTAAGCGAGCGAGCTCGCGTTTTTTCTGTGTTTGCGATTCCTGTCGTTCGTTATGCGGCTGCTGCTAGCCTGGGCTTCGCACGTAACAAGCCCCGTGGCTTGGTTTCGGTCAATCTTCGCTGAGGGAGTTGGTACATAAGTAAAACAGCTCGACAATGCAATTGTAGCCGTTGGTCAGTTGGAATGTAACTGGCAGGGGCGGGCGAGTGCCTATGGCTTGCTTGATTTGGTTCAGCGAGTAGTCCGAGTCGGAGACGGCGATATCGTTGTCATCATCGACTTCCTCTTGGTTGTTCTGTTGAGTTGGTGCATTAGGCTGCTCTTCGTCCATCGTGTCATCCGCAACTCGACTCCTATTCCCATTGCCATTGGCAGTGGTAGAGTCTGAGTAATTGAGCTGCCTGCGCTGTATCTTCTCTTTGTCGGTGACGTCCTGCGAGCTCTCCAAGCTAACGACGGCGCTGCTGCTGTCGAACACCGCTGAATCGAGCTCAAGCATGTGCGGCGGCACCAGAGCCACCGTTTCGTAGATGATTAGTCCAAAGCTGAAAATGTCGGCTTTGCAATCAATAATCTCTACCTCGTCAATGATCTCGGGGGCTGACCAGAGCGACGTGCCCACATATTTCAGGCTGGGATTCTTATAGAAGTTGACTTCGCCATGTTCGTCCAGTGGCACAGTGACCCCAAAGTCGCATATCTTACATATTTCAAAGTTGCCCTTGACCAGCACATTAAAAGACTTGATATCGCCATGGAGTAGACGATGCTCTGTGTGGAGAACCAGCGCATTGTACAAAAACGTCACGAAAAAAATGCTGCCTTATCATGAAAGCAAAGTTTTTGTTCTTACATTGCCACAGGACTCCGCTATGAGCTACATGGGACGGAGTTTTTATGTTTAAAAATATTTTGTTCTATATATATTTCAATAGATAATAAACGTTTCTACGCTCTCAGGGTTCATACCGCAAATATCGGTTCTATAACAGCTATATGATCCAGATACAATTTGGCTGGGCTATGTGGATGCATCTACAATGCATAAATATTAAATGTAGTACAACTTCGGTAAAGAATAAAACTGATTTCCATACTAAAACTTAATTCTGGATATATCGGCTATAAGGCATATTCGTCCGTCAGCAGACGGGGAGGTTCATAAAATATTTTAATAAATTTGGTTTGACTTGGATTAAAAATAAACAAGTAATAACGCTTTAGTTGATATTACGACTATTAGATACTTGTACCTAGCCTTTATATAAAATTCGACACACTCAACAGTTTGCAACACTTTTTTTTTAGTGGGGTGCTCACAAGAAAAGTGATTTTTCTACGGTTTTGTCTACAATTATTATCCAATTTTAATGAAATTTGTCAATTCGGCATATTATGTGCTTATTCTTACGTAAACCGTGTTTCAACTAAATGTGTTAGAGATAAATTTTTTTATCAATTTGTGGAGGCGGGAGGGGGCGTGGCAAAATGTTAAAATAAACTTCATCTAACGCTCGACGAGGGGAGTCTACATAAAAAATTTAGTAAATCTAGGTCTTATAGTGTCCGAAATCTATGTGTTCATACGGACGGACAGACGGACAGAAGGACGGAACTAGATCGACTCGGCTCCTGATCAAGAATATATATAGGGTCGGAGACGTTTCCTTTTGCCCTTTACATACATTTGCACGAATTACTCTACAAGAGTATATATATATATTACTCTACAAAACAATTTTCTTATTTCAAGATTACCTAGCTGCGAAACTAATGAAAAGAGACAACATAAAAAAGTGCAAAGATAATTATTAGATAAAAGCTGTTAAGATTTTGCAAATCGACTGTGAGTAAAACTACAAATTCATGTCTGATAGAGCTAAAAAAGATTTTAAGGGTTTTTTAAAAAATGCTTCACCATACGAAACATTTTTTTTATACAGATTTTCGTCATATGGGGCCCCATACCTACGACAAAAAAAAATAGGTCTCATCAAATATACAATTTTAGTGTTGCCTGCTGGTATTCCCATTAATTTGTAGAATTTTACATTGGTCGGTATACGTTAATGTAGTTAAAGCCCAGCAATTTACTCTTTCATCTGCCCATTGCTCGTACCGTTGTTTTTACTTGCTGCTGATTTGTTTCTCGTTTCCTTTCGCCGTTAGAGTTTCTTGCTAGACACTTAAATGCTTTTATGCGTTTATAGCGACAGCGAATACCACACTTTTACACGCACATTTTTAATCTTTTGTACCAATTTCATGTTCCGCTTCTTCGGTGCATTCACTATCGGTTAGCAATTGCTACCTCAAGTTCAAACTATAATTGCGATAATTCCTAAGCACATAATGTCTTTTCTGAAATTAAAGGCAACCTCCTTGTTTAAAAAGTTGAAAGAATTGGAAACCATTTTGGCTAAGATGCTTCATTAACAACTCGATGAATGCATATTGCTCGCTCGGTATGCACAAATTGAAGAAATTAAACAATTGATCAAATGACCCTGAAATAATTAGACTTGGAAGAAACAGGTAGTCAATTGCGGGAAAACTTCGTCTAAAACATCGGTTCTGTTAAACGTAACCTACAAGCTCAAGCCAGTAACAGCTTGTGGAACACAATTGGTACATCACCTGTTGTCCAAGGCCAAGAACAGCACTTCCATCAATAAGCTTGCATTTATTTAATAGTAGCCACATCAACTGGTCGGATTTCTACTTGATGTTTACTACAGTCATCGGCAATCATCCAGACATGTCGAACACAGAAAGCATCGTGTCTTCTGGATACAGAGCTGGATACAATACTCTCTGTGGGATTTAAAAATGATAATTATCATACTATTCTAGATTTGCTACAAAGCTTTTAGCGTTTAGTTTATGAGGGTCTAAAGGGGTTACAAAATGGATCAGCTGTCATGCTGCACGAGCTATCGGGTTAATTGCACGCACACTTCTACGCCCTGATGAGCATGGTATTCAAATAGCTAGCTGCATAATAACGCTGGAGCAGCGTTGTAGAACACTGAAATCGGTGTATTTCGCTATGGCAGCCTACGCTCATATAGGCCAGGGTAGAAGGCACAACACTGGTAGAAGCCCATTTATCGCCACTAATTCAAATATATCTGGCCGCGTTCTATGTGATGACACTGGCCATAGCCTATTCCGTTGTTCCAGACTTTGAAATCTGTCACCTACATTACGCTCTTCACTTTTTCATCTCCAACTCAACAGGTTCACAGAGTGATTCATCGATCCAACAACCATTGTCACATGCTTCCTCTTCATCTACAACTAATAGAATAACTATTCTAAATTCGGCCTTTACTACTCTTATAGCATAGGTCTCCATAGCGACGTTGTGCACTTGGCAACTGTCATTGTTCTTCTGAAGAACCAATCATTAATTCATCTATCGATCGTTATTAGACTCTGGATGTCAACTCAACATCATAACATTACGGTTTGCTCAGCAGCTACAATTAAACGAAACACGATCCGAAGCTGTCGCTTCTAAGCTTGGATATATAATTTTCTCATTTGATATGCAGTTACTATTTCTTTGGAATGAAAACCAACGCACTATTCATCCAGCCTTACTGCTCTAATTGCACCAACTATTACGGTTAGCCAGCCTAGCTGCACGGTTAATGCTTCTGCCTGGAATATCCCTTCAAGTATTCACCTGTCAGATCCTGACTTCCACATACCACAGCATTTCGATCTCCTTATTGGTGCTTATTTATGATCTATTGTGTGTTGGACAGATCAGGTTAATGCCAGGATTGCTGCTCTTTCAAGAGATCCGCCTTAACTGGGTGGTTTCCGGTGTTGACACACGTCCCTATACTCCGCCAACTGTATACACTTTTCGACGGGTAGATTCACATGATCGGTCTGAAATCAGAAGTCAATATGATGAACACAAGCACACAACAGCAGACATAGAAATGGGCACTGCTTGTGCCCGCAAACATCCCAACTAAGCCAGGTCTGTCCCGTCTTACGATTGGCACAAAGAACCATTGATGTACTGCCCAACGCTTGTATTTTGTGCTGCCTATATAGCTGTGCTAGTCTGCGTTTTGCGCTGTCTAGCATCGGTCATCATATCGATAGCTATGAAAACAAAACGGCGCTGGCCATCGCTTTTTATGCTGTTGCTATTCGAAGGCTCTTAATTTGTTAGCATATGCCTATTGCTATTTTCTTCGCTTGCTTATTATCTCTCGATTTCGAATGCCTAGTCGCTTGTAGCTTATTTTTGCATCGACCAATAGCTGAAATTACTTGCTTTTGGTATTCGCTGCTAGACCGAGGCACTTTTGCTTAATAAATATATACATCACTAAAATTAATTCGACGGGGTTTTTAAATTGGAATACACAAATAAAGTTTCAAAAATATATATATACGTATATTTGTTATATACATTGCAATAAACTTAATATACCCTGGAACCATAGCTGCAGGGTATAAAATATTATATCTAGACTCTTTAGGAAGTTCAAGAACTCTGGAAGGTCTTAGGACTACTCGCGTTATATTGCTGCTCGTTCAAGGTTCACTGTCATTAATTGCGAGTGCCATAATGCATATTTGCATCGCTGTAGGGTTCAATTTTCTCAGGACCCAAAACAATTTTATAATTTTGTTAATTCAAAACGTAAAACATCTCTCCTACCTTCTTCATTATTTTATACAGAACACTAAAGCAAATACAGATCAAGGCATTGCCAATTTGCAGAGTTCTTTCAAAGAACTTATTCCTCTTTTAAGTATTGGTCTGATCAGATTTAATATTTTACACAGGTCTAATAACATCCCACCACCCCTAGTTACTGATAGCTTATTGGCTAATGAACTTAAGTCTAACCTCTTTCGTGGCCTTGATTGCGTTCCGAGTCTATTCTCAGGAGCTGCACTGATGCGCTTTGCAATCCGATTTGGAAGCGTGTTGATCTATCTTGTTTCCTTCTTTCTGGAATGAGTCAATCATTATTCCTCTTCATAAAAAGGGGAAGAAGACTGATGCCCCAAACTACAGAGGCATAGCAAAACTGTCTGCTATTCATAAGCTTTTTGAAAAAATCTGAACTTCACAGTTACAACATTCTTGGGGCATGGGCTTATGAAGAGTAGGTCTAACTCCACTAATTTACTAGAATTGTCTTATATTTTGCTTCAAGGACTTAAGAATTTGTTTGGATTGAGTTTTTTTGGTTGTGGCTTCGTTGTTAACGCTAAGTTAAGGCAGCGTATTTCTCAATTCCTGCCAATAAACCAGGGACTGGCAACGATAGATTACTGCTAATGAAGACCGTGCCTACGGCAGCACCCAGCTCATGATATTAAGATCCTTCTTGGTAATTTCAATGCCAAGGTAGGCTGAGAAGTAATCTTTGGTGACTGTATCACTTCAACCTCCACAGAGATAAGACATGCTACAGAAAAAAAAAAATCCACTATGCGCAAGGCAAACCGCTTATCAGTAAAATTTCAACAAACAAACATCAAACACTAAAGAATCAGTAACAAACACACATCAGTAACGGCTATAACGGGGTCGAGCCCAACAACAACAACCAGGCACGAACCGCCTGATATAGGCAATACACCAACACACAGCTAGGCGAACCCAAATGACAACAACTCAGTTAAAACTGTATCACCATTTTTCATTAAAAAAAACCATACACTATGCTTGCAGAGATGTCGAACCTTGACACACTTCTGACAAAAAAAAAAAATACCAAATGCAGGACTTAACACTGCTAAAATTAAAATGACAAACATGGAAATAGCTGCAACAGAGCACAAAACCCTAAACTTTACCAAAGGCGTTATATTTTGCAACAAACTTCACAACATAAGTGAAACCGAAATTCTTCAAGAACTAAAGACACAAAAGGTAACTGAAAAAAAGGATAATATTAAAAAAGCAGGAGTCCACAAAACTGTGAAGACAACAACACATTAATAAAAACTTGACATACAAAAACTTGCAGCCAAGCTCATCGAAAACACCTTCAACCATATCACGATCACCCGAAACAGCACCTGCACTTATCGGGACGTTGATGTACAATGTACTGCACGTTCAAGTGGACCCACGATACCAAGCCACGGGGCTTGTTACGCGTGAAGCCCAGGCTAGAAGCACCCACCTCCCAGTGAAAGTAAAAACAACAAACCATAAACAATTTACATTATCTACTTGCTAGATGCGTTAGTATAGATGCCTTGTTTGAGTCAAAGGAGTTATTACAACAAAGGACACGAAAAGGTTCATGCAGGAGATAGCTTAAATTACACTGCTGAAGAGAGATAGGCACATAATTTCTAGTAGTTCTACAAGGAACACAAAAACTAATTTGGCTAATTAAAGACGGCGAGTCAATATCACCATTAATCAGCTTATGTACAAAAATAACATTAAGCATAATTCTACGATTTTCAAGAGAAGGAAGGGTTTCAGCTCAACTTGCTCCAAAATAGGTCGGACTAGAGAAGTATACAGTAATTGAGTTGTATAAGGACCATCGAATTCCTGCGATCATCGCTTAATAAAACCCAAAGCACACAACCTTATTGACGGTAATTGAAATGTGTAAATTCAATTTCAAACTAGGGTTTAAAAGAACACCCAAGTCATCAACAGTGCCGATCCGATCAAGGGGCTTCTCTCTAGGAAGGTACGATTTCTGAAGCGGGATGCTGAAACGACATCACTTGCATTTAGAACAGTTAAGATTTAGCAAGATGACCTGACACCACGATAAGAAAGTATAAAGGTCTTCTGGCAGCCTAAAATGGGAGGAAGAGTCGTTAAATTAAAAGTTAAAAGTTTAACATCGTCGCCCTACATTAGTATGCGAGAATACGATTAGTACAAGAAGAAGAAGAAAGAAGTAAAGAATCTTCTAAGTCGGCATGCATAGCGCACCAGCGCAGAATCTGAGAAAACAAAGGTAGGCTTAATTCTAAATGAAGAATTAAGATTGCAGTTACTAGGGGAGGTGGGATGTTATTAGACCTGCGTAGGCTATAAGGTGTATCTGATCGAAACGATACTTAAGAAAGGAATAATAACTCTGCAAACAGATTTTCAATGCCTTGATCTGTATTTGCTTTAGTGTTTATATAAAATAATGAATTTGGTAGAAAAGATGTTTTTCGTTTTGAATTAACAACGTTTTAGAATTGTTTTGGGCCCTGGGAAAATTGAACCCCATAACGATTCAAATATGCTTTATAGCACTTGAACGAGTATAAATATAGCGCGAATGGTCAGAGGACCTTCCCGAGTTCCTGAACTTCTTAGAGTCTAGATTTGGTACTTTTTAAGTTAGACAACTGTGGAGTAAGTCAAGGAGGCTTATTAAGCCTAACAGAACTACTGAATGGAACCAAATCTTTAATAATGGAATAAAAAATGTTTTAAAAGATGTCTACCGTACTGTCCATATCTGTACGAGTATGACAAGTCTGATCGAAGGATGACATGGTTAAGGCTAGCGAAATCAGCTTCTCGAAATGAATATCTTCTATCTGACAATTTGGATGATGCAGATAGCGCAGAAATAGGAGTGTACAAAGTAACGATGGGTGAAAAGGGTCACCAGGATATAAAAGCGGACTGACTCTAGAGACCATTGAAATGGAAGGGCCAGAAGCAAATATCAAATCAAGTTGGCGATTCAATGAGTTTGTTACAAAATAAACTTGAGATAAGGCCAATTCAAGTAGGCCGTCAATAAATTCGTGTTGCTTTGAATATATCAAACCAGCTGAGTCGATCACAGAGGACCATATGACATCGCAGATGTTGCAATCACCAAAAACCAACAGTTGATCAGTATCAGAAAGCATTGACGGGGTCGATTGAATAGCATTAAGATGATCCAAGTAAACAGAAATATCAGAACATGGAGAAATGTAAGAGGTAGTGATTAAGACAGAATAACATTTAAGAGACACTTTAGTACTTATAAATTCAATTAGATTAGGAAAATTAAGCAGAACTATTTCCGATGGAAGGCCGGAATCAACAGCAATCAACACGCCACCACCCTGGCGGGAGGGGCGATTAAATCTATAGGTAGTATAATTACCGGGAAAGATTGCAGAGTCTAAGATATCGGCCTTTAACTAAGTGTCTGTAAAAATTAATATATGAAAATCAAAAGATAGGCTATGATTGTAGTTTACAGAGCTTAGATTGAAGGTCTCTAACATTTTCGTAGGCAAGAAAAAAAGATGAAGTTAGTTTTTTGGAGGTGTATTAGAGCGGCTGGTGGCAGCTGGGAGTCTAATCGGTTTCCGATTTGTAGTTCTAGCTTTGAACGACTAGGTGTTCATTCCAGAATTTTTTTTGACAGATTGTGTCAAAAACGTCGTCCGGAACACCTATCTTGAAAGAAGATATATTGCGCGAAATATTAAACCTTAACTTTTCTACCTTAATTCTCGAACTGTGTAAATGAGTTTTGGCCTGTACATAGGCGGAAACATCTTCTGATGTAGAAACTAACGCTAGTTTAGAAAAAAAAAGACTTCGGCTTTGGAATACCGATGAGAGGTCTAGGCAGTCACAGTAGTGGGCATGCTGCTGTCGGATGAAGTCAACGGTACTGAGGGCGCGACACTGGGAAGTTCGACAGGGGGAGCATTTTCCGACATTTGCGCAGACGAGGAACCTTCAATTTCTTGTCATCCACCCTCTCCAGGATGGTTGGAGGGCCCATCCCCATTAAAGCGTCCGCATTACGCAGCCGCACGGGCTGGCGACTGTAACTACCGAGCGGACTAGGGGTTCGAAAAATAGAATATCTAGAAGTTGGCACAGGGGTTTCAGCATAGGCTCGGGAGAATCAGCCTTGAAAGGGCAATTCTTTTTATATTAGTCATTGGATTTGAGAGAACAATGGGAATGATAGAAATTTTAAATTTTTCACAGGGTATTTAGTAGCAGTAAACGGACGACACAACAACAAGCAATGTAACGGCAGCAATCTCACGGCTTACAAACGACACAACGCAAACGCAAATGCAAAACAATAACAAAATATAACTAGCAAGACTGAGAATCTAAAAATAGCAATAAGCTTACAGGATGAGCAGAAGCAATAGCAAAAACAAAAACAACTATACACAGCGCACTTGTTTGCTTATGCTTCTAGCTCAGCTTTTGGTTTCATGAAAAAAAACAAAAACAATTTAAAGCAGATTAATCCAGTGCATTTAAAGGTTACTTTAAAACCGAAACCGAAATTAAGTACAATAAAAGAATAAAAGAAAACTTGGACACACTTTAAATTTTATACACGAACGCAAAAAAATTAGCACAATACGGGAGATTGGAAAAAAGCAACCGTATTAAGCGAAAAACTTGTCAGTATATACCGCTGAAGCAATAACAATCTTAAAAACAATACAACACTGCAAGTATATGAGAGTCAGATTCATTATCTGCTCTGATTCCCTATCAGCAATAGATGCAATAAAAACACAAACAACAATGTCTTTTACCGCAATAATGTCAGACTCTAAATTATATTCCTATCCCCCAAAATAAAACTAATGTCGATACCAGATCATGCAATTATAATTGGTAATGAATTTTCAGACCAAGCAGCGAAAGCAAATCACAAAATACCACTCACCTTCACTCCAAATACAGATACAAAAACAACAGCATAAACAGCTACTTAAAACAAACATTCACAACTAGACAAAAACTAAACCTTTCTCACTGCAGCCAATGCTAGAAAAATATAAATTCAAACAACATACATATGGGGATCTACCTAAGTACACCACAACAAAAACTAAACAGACTCGATCAAATCAAAATAATAAGGCTTCGTTTAGACCACACAACACTTACACATCAGCACTACCTAAATACCAACCTACCATTATCATGCCCACTATTTAAGAACAAAAACAAAAGAATTACAATAGGGCACCTACTAAATGCATGACCAGCTCTGGCCACTATAAAACAAAACATATTCAATATCACAAACCTACTAGATCTCCTCACTAATCCCAGACACTATGAACAAAATGTTTCTCTTCCTGATGACATCAAACACATACCCCACAATCTAAAACAAATATACATATATTGCAAGCAAATAGCTTTAAGAATACTTGTAACTACAAAATAAAAATGTAACTATATAAATAAAAACAAAATAGCCGAAGGCCTTGCAGCTAATGCTTTACCTCATAAGTTAGTCTAAGTTTTGTAAACTCGTCTAACTTTTCAATAATAATATGCAAGGCATGCATCTACCATACTCGACATTCGAATATGTCGGGGTCCTAATATCGACTCAGACCAGCCAAGATACGCACATGGTTTTGTATGATGAGAGAGCTGGACATCTGAAAGCTGCAATCACAACTGACAGAGGTCGCATACTCCACTCAACTCTCTGGCATGCTCAGCCAGCGCTCTCCCATGCCTGGAAATATCCGCGATATGTGGGCGCACATATCCCACTACCTGAGAACGACGGAAGAAGGTGTACTTGGGTTTCAGCGTCCCACCACGGAATCCATGATATGACCGCGAGTCTCGTGAAGCTACAGCTGAATAAGAGCGCAGAAGCTGGTGCTACTCGAGTTGTGGTAGGCGAGAGTGTTAGTAAGTAAGCTAAGTAACAGAGAATTAAGTGTCGGAGCCCTTGCCTGCAAAGATGATGACGGAAATTTGGCCACTGATGAAGCGATCATTCCATTATCATTGCTATTACTGCAAAGCTAACTCGGCTCTGCAGAACGACCTTGAGCAAGATGATCAGCTCTGTTAAGGTAGGAAACGACCTCTCAAAAACCTTCACTACGAAGCGAGGACAAGGTGAGTCGACCTAATATATGCTCTTCAATCTTTTTATGGAGAGCATTATAAGAAACGCCGGTGTGCATCAGACGGGCACCATATTAACGAACAGATGTGTCCAGCTCTTTTGATATGCCGATGATATTGACATCGTCGGTCGGACCAAGCGTGATGTTACTGGTGCTTTTGGCGAAATCGAAAGGGAATCAGCCAAAGTAGGTCTAGCGGTAAATATGAGCAATCGAAGTTTATGGTGTGCTCTAGCAGAGAATTGCGACTTTTTAATTCTCTGCTGACTGAAGGGAACTATAACTTTGAGTCTGCAAAGGAGTTCATATAACTTGGCATTAGAGCAACAATAACATCTGACAGGAGATTAAGCGGCGAATAGTTCTTGGTAACAGGAGCTACCAAGGCCTCAGTAATCATTTGAAGAGCAAAGCTCTCTCTCTCTCTCTCTCTCTCAAGACAGTAACATAATCAGATGCAGCTGCTCTTGGGTTGCTTCTGTTGGCGATATCTATCGTATTCAATGGGATGATGAGCTCTATGAGCTGTACGGCGACATTGGCGTGGTTAGGCGAATGAACACTTCGAAACTTCGCTGGCTGGATCATGTCGTACGTATGGCAGAAAAAACTCCTGCTCGGAAAGTACTCGATGCGGTTGTTAACGGACAACGGACGAGTAGAAGACACCGGAAACGTTTTTAGGAGCAAGTAACTGAAGCCCTGAAATCACTTGGTGTTACCCATTGGAGGAGACGTGCGAAAAACAGAAGTGTGTGGAGGCAAATCGAGCATCAGACAGAGTCTCAATAAGGTTTTTAATGCCACATTCTACTATACATGAACGTATCTATTTATAACAAGTTTTATGACTTCTTTCCACTATTTCAACTATCTGATAGTGGTGTGCTGTAGAAGTTATATTTTCTCTTTTTAAATATTTGCACTGGTCGCTAATTATGGAATTTTTATATCTTCATTGGACCGAACTTTGGTATAAAATATATTAATATTGCTTTTCGACAGTAAGTTCACTTTTGTTTGAACTGGATAGGCAACTAAGTATTTGATTAAATCATATTTTAAGGTGATGGCATATTTATTGCCATTATTCGTTATTGGCTATCTGCCTTTAGTGTCCACTATCACCTTGTCGAAGGCATATATTATTGTATCTGTCATTTCAATCAAAGTCATTTTCCCACGGTGCCACTTTGAGTTGGTTGATCCAATCTATACCGGCTCTCATTTCAAGTTTTTGCAAGAACTGACCTAAGTCAAGAGCTCCATTGGTGTGTACTGGTTCCTAACATAAAATCTTCCTATAACTTTATTTCCATGCTTAAAGTATCATGTCTGTTATTTACAAGGTACTACTTTTCGACCGTCGTCAATTTTGATAACCTCGTGTACGTTTGGCTTAGACGCTTTTTCAAGACTTTGCCTTAGCAGAAGTTCTTGTTCTCTGTCTCTGCGCAGGTGTTATTTTGTTAATTTGCTGACTGGTAGTGACTTTCAAGACTTTAGTTTGTAAATCTTTCAATTCTAGTTATCCTAGATAGGTATCCTCGAGAAGTCAAGATGTGCATGTTAAAAAAAAGAGTTCATACTTATATTCATCCACACTGGGAGCCTTTGGACAATTTGGGACATTTTGTGTAACATTGTGTTGTGTTGTCAATGATCATTACGTAACACGAAGAACATATGTGTTTTGCAACCTTCGTTTGAGTAATAAATAAGTTGAGTAATAAATAAGTTCTTAGTGTGTGGCTAATGCTTCCTGTTGACTATACCCAGGGGCGAAGCGTAGGCATTGAATTCTACTGAAACATGAACATCAATGACGCTTGCCCTTTTTAGTGTGGGTGCGGTTATCTATATATATAAAACACTTTGTCCTGACTGACTCACTTAGCATCAACGCACAGGTCAAATGCAAATAGGTAATAAGGAATAAGGAGAAATTTTTACACAAGGTATAGTTTGGTATAATTTGTTGGCAATAATCCAACTGCAAGTGGGTCAAAATGAAAGTGAGAACGCATAAAACAGACATACTTACAAAAGGTTGACATTTTTCCCTGTATTATTTTTCAGAATTTTTAATCATGCCTAACATTCACACAAAATTATGCTGATATGTATGTGTGTGTGCGTGCTGCTAACTGCTAAGCGAAAAACTTATCCAACACGTGTGTGTGTGCACTCAACATTGTAGTTTCTGGCCTCTGTAATGCGTATGCTACTTCTTATTATCGGTCAGGAGAAGATCAAAGGCTTTATATCGGTATAGCAAAAGAAAATACAATTCATTAGAAAATGTACTAACCAAGAGTTATGTATCTGCATGGAAAATCGAAAATGATCGATATATATCGTTATAAGATTGATTTCAGATGAGAGACCTTCTTGTTTTCTTCCTCTTTTCTTTGTCTGTGGTTTCGTTCAGTGTCAGGAACAATCAGCATCTGGAATACCTTCCTTTATGCCTTTATATTAGTTCCTCATCAATATTCGTAATAGACAGAGTCACCTTAAATTATTAGGCTAGTCAAGACTTATTTAGAATCATAATGTCATTATAGGAAATCTTAGCAAAGCATGTTTAATATTAAATCTAATACAATTATAACAATTATAAAAATTATAACAATTCCTATAACAAAGTACAACTATTTTTTTATGCTCTGTTTTGGGCGGAACGGGGAACTCCATTGCTTACATTAGGTCGTTGATAGATACGGACAAATGTGCCTCGTGTGAGTGTAAATAGATCAGAGCTTAATCCTTCAATTTCAGCACTTTGAAACTGAATGAAACTGTGTCGAAGCTCGCTTTGAATTTAAATTCTTTTAAGGTTGAGTTACCAAAGCCAAAGAAAGCTGATTAGACGCCTTTGCTCCAGATACTCTCCTGTGATTCTCTTACTCTAGTGCCCAAGCCATATGAGCAGTACGCCCCACTTATCTTGTTCAATTCTCCTCGTCCGTTAGAAAGTCCCCAGCCCATACAGCAACTGCTTTCTATGGCATACGCTGTATTAGAAACAGGCTCACCATCCAATCAAGAGAAAGCCGAATGCACAAGAACGGCTACTTTTCGGCAAGAGTCGGTAAATGATTGTAATGTTAACCTTTCCAGTGCCGTCCCATCTGGATTAGTCACTAATTCTGACAGCGAAGTTTCTACTGCAGGTGCACCTCTGCCTAGACCTCAGCATTTCAAAGCCGAAAATGGTCTTTATTTCTAGACTAGATTTAGAGTCTACATCGGAAGATGTCCAGGACAAAACTACATTAGATACTTCTAAAATTAAGGTAGAATAGTTTAGGTTTAATATTACGCGCAATACAGCTTCCTTCAAGATGTGTTCCGGACGACTATTTTGACACAATCAGTCAAAAACGCTTCTGGCCTGAGCACC
The DNA here is from genome assembly GCA_037043425.1 of Hirtodrosophila duncani. Lineage (NCBI taxonomy): Eukaryota > Metazoa > Arthropoda > Insecta > Diptera > Drosophilidae > Hirtodrosophila > Hirtodrosophila duncani. Next base: position 4,835 of record JBAMBM010000402.1, on the reverse strand, counting down.
TAGTCGTGAAGGAGTTTTTAGGTAGAACTAGAAATCTAGTACTGATTAGACTCCCTGCTGAAGAACAATCTCTAAAGTCTATTTCAGTTTCAAAAAAACTAGTTTCATCTCCTTGCGTTGCCAATCAAAATGTAAGAGGTCTCAATTCTAAACTTTCTAAGCTGTTTCATTTGATCTTCACATATTGACCTTTACTGAAACTTGCTTAAGGCCAAATATTTTTGACTGGCATTTTTTCATAACACCGCCTATATATTTAATCGCGATTCCACTAGGTTGGTGGTGTACTGATTGCTGTTGATTCTGGACTTTTATCAGAACAATCCAGCTTAATTTTCCTAATGAAATTGAATTTAAAAGAACTAAAGTATCTCTTAACTGTTTTTCTCTCTTTATAACTGCCTCTTACATTCCTCCACGTTATGATATTTCTGTTCATTTGGATCAATGAATGTTGTTCAATCGACCGCGTCAATGCTTTCTGATATTAATCAATTGTTGGTTTTTGGTGATTGCAATATCTGCTATGTCATGTGGTCCGCTGTGATCGACTTAGCTTGTTTGATACCTTCACGAATTTATTGACGGCCTACTTGAAGTGTCCTCATCTCAAGTTAATTTTGTAACAAACTCATTGAATCGCCAACTTGATTTAATATGTACTGCTGCACTATGGTTTTTTCCGTTTTTTTTTTGGCATAAACTCTAATTTAAAACCAATTGAATTGAAATATGGTTTGAATACATATTTTAGGCTCCCAAGATGACCTACCAAGTTTCAAATAATTTGGGGCACTATTTCATATAGCTGCCATATAAGCGATCTGTCCGACATGCAAAAAGGCTTTATTAAACATTTTTGTTTTTTATTTTCTATTATATTTAATCAAAAAAAAAAACAATAACTATTATTCAAATTCACATTTTAGTATTCATCTCCATTATTAGTGCTTCATTCTGAAAGAAAAGATACATTTTAAATAGGTTTGGTTATGTTATTTACTATAGAAGTTACTCAATTTTCTTCAAGTTCAAAGTATTCATCTTCTGAAGCAATAACCTCAAGTCCATCCAGTTCGTCATAATCTTCGTCGGACGAGTTCTGTGTGGAATATGGATCATCATTTTCACATTGAATTTCTAAATGTGGAGCTTGTAGTAGAGATATAACTTCTGCTGGTATAGTTTTCTTTTTGATTGTATTTGGTCGGTCTTTTAAATAGGTAGTGGACAGCAACGGATCAGAAGTTTCCATTGATCTATTGAAAACGTCTGTAATATTGTCTAATCGACTGCATTTTCTAGCGTGGGCTCTTCTATCGCTCTTATATAATTTATTTCGGGATTCTGATGCATGTTCCCCAAGGCATCCAACAGGAGCTAAACAAGTGTCTATTATTTGGTACCCATGCACTAAGACTTTGTGGACAGTAGGCGACATCGGATACCAAGGATATTTTTTCTGATATGCCACCAAAACTTTAGCACAGAAGTCTTTAAACTTTATTTCGTACTCGCAGTTAATTGTTATTAGAATTGTATGAAAACTTTGTAAAATATCATAATCAAAATCAAGAATTTATGACAGTAAAGCTGCATTGGAAAATGCTCTTCTCGCTGTGTTGCCGTCATTGGAGTTTCCACTGCCATTTGAAAGAGGCTTGTCCACATTTAGGCCCATTTCTTTCATCATTTTTAATTGTAAAAGTCTTTTTCGTTCTTTTAGTTTAAGCTTATCGCAGTCCTTGACATGCCACTTTTTAATTCTATATTCAATTCTATATGAAATTTTTAAAACAAACTCGAAAAAGCGGATCCAAGCATGTAAAGGACTGATTCCATATTGAAGAGCGTGTGCGTTAGCCATAAAAGCCTTCGAGTTTATATCTTTAATGTTGAGCAATTGTTTTGGCTTCGCTCCACCGATTGGGCAAGACTGACAAGAGTTGGTGCCTGACAATAAGTTTAAGACTTTCCCATCTATTAGTGTCATGTGGCCAATATACTCGACATATATATATATTTCTTTAAATTTATACAAATATATTTGCATGTTGCGAATCTGGGCATCCAAATTTTCCTTTTCCTTTAATATCAGGGAGGTAGTTTCCTTAATGAACTCAATCTTCAATGGGCGGCAAAATCTAACAGATTGCGGAGTCTTATTGAGCCAAATAATTTGTTGCGTTTCATTTATCAATTTCAATGGGACAATTGTAGTAACAAACAGTGAACTGTCAGTTGAAGGACTATCATGGATCTGGAAACGCTGTTTGTATAAACTCTGGCCGGACGAACTATCATATCCATAGCTGAAGAATAGCTTGCAATGTACCACGTTGGAAAGTGTTTCTAAGACCTCGTGTTGCAATTCAAGAATGCGGGATGATGTGTGATCCAAAAGATTTTGCAATGATGCAAGTGCCTTATTTTCAAAATATTCAATTCCTTTTGGCCTGAGTTTTAATTTGGAACTAAGTACGGCCGGATATGCCGGGTATATATCACGTCCGTGAATTTTTGCATTTCTTTGTATATTTATATATTGTCGTTTTGTGAATCCATTTTCCATTAAAAATGCAAGCGCACTGTCAGCTGACATTTGTTTGGGCTCATCCGCAAAAAGCTTCTTTTTTATTTCATTAATACTCTCACAACTCGCAGCTGCTTTTAAAACAACAGCCAAGTCTTTTTCGTTAGATTTTTTAGCTGAAACTGTGGCAGCATATATGAGTAAGGGAGATAAGTTGTTATTCTCCTCTGAAAGTTCCGCGGCTAATTTTCTTTTCAGACGAGGACCAGCGCTTTCATAATCACATTTTGGGCGACCCACTTTATTTGTCAATGCATAATGACCAGTGATTTCTATGAATAGGCTTTTCCCAAGCCAATTTGCGTGCTTTCTCTTAAATCTTTCTACAGTTGAATTACATTTAGGCAAGTGTTTTTTTAAATAATTGACAAAGTCTTTTACTTTTTCATTTATCGACTTTATGGTTTCGTTATCTAAATGTTTTTCTGCGATGACACTCAATATGTGCTGATGTACAGCGTCTCCTGAGCGATTGTTGTTGCTCCAAATGTCAACCAGCTCAGCACGACTGAACACATATGGTACTAGAAAAATTTGATTTTTTCGAAAACGTGTGGATTCGGACAAAAAGGATTAGTTTCTCATTAATCTGCACAATTTGGTTAATAGTTTATCACTTACAACATTTTGCAACGCTTTGCCATGCAAAAGTACTGATCCACGAAACACAACTAGACTTGTTAAGCTCGTTCTAAAAATACACATAAACAAAACACGGTACAATTGGACAAAAGCACATAACAACGATACAAACATTGTTAAACTATAGTTTAACATACCTGGACAATTGTTTTCCATATTTATTCACTTCACTTTTGTGTAAACTTTCGCCAGAGCAAACAATCAAAGTCGCAAAATTTTTCCCGCCAATTTCATACAAAACAGGTGGTACGTAATCAGCTGACTTTAACAGCGCGCAAGCAGAACAGTATTGCTCCACATGTTATAGTTTAATATTTTATTATCTGTCTAGGGTTTTTAAAAATAAAAAATCAACAAATTTTTAAAATACTAAACAAAAAAAAATTTACTTTATGCCAAAACTGACGGAAGAAAAACCATAGTGATGCTGGCCCTTTCATTTCAATGGTCTCTAGAGTCAGTCCGCTTTTGCATCCTGATGACCCGTTTCACCCATCGTTACTATCTACACTCCTATTCCTGCCGTACCTGCATCATTCAACTTGCCAGCTAGAACACATTCATTTAGAAAGGCTGATTTCGCTAGCCCTAACGATGTCATCCTTCAATCAGACTGGTCATACTTGTACAATTGTACAGATATGGACAGTGCCGTAAACTCCTTCTTCAAAATTATTACATTTTTAAGGATATGGCTCCCTCAGTAGTCCTGTTAGGCTTATAAACCTTAGCTTTCTCCAGTTGTCTATTTTAACAAATATCAAATCTAGACTATAGTAAGTTCACGATCTCGGGAAGATCCTCGGACTATTCCCATTATATTGCTGCTCGTCCAAGGTTTACTGTCATTAATTCCGAGTGCTATAGAGCATATTCGGATCGATGTAATGTTCAATTTGCTGAGGACCCAAAACAATTTTATAATTTTGTTAATTCAAAACGTAAAACATCTGTCCTACCTTCTTCATTGCTTTATATAAATGCTAAAGGAAATACAGATTAAGGCATTACCAATTTGCTTGCAGAGTTCTTTCAAACAACTTATTCCTCTCGTACACTTATAGGTTACACAGGTCTAATAACATCCCACCACCCCTAGTTACTGCAAACTTATTACTTAATGAACTTAAGCCAATAAAGTCTAACTTTTTTCGTGGTCTTCATGGCGTTTCGAAATGCAAATTCTCAGATTCTGCGCTGATGCGCTTTGCAAGCCGATTTGGAAGCTTGTTGATCTATCTTATTCCCTTCTTTCTGAATCATCATTATCTGCATCAATCGTTATTCCTCTCCATAAAAAGGGGATCAAGACTGATGCCCAAAACTACAGAGGCATATAAAAACTGTCATTTTGAAAGCATTTTGAAAAAAATAACTTCACAGGTACAACATTCTTGTGGTTCTATAATTTCATCTGCTCAGCAAGGGTTTATGATGCGTAGGTTCTACTGTCATCCAAGGATTCAAGAATAAAATGGAAGCTGGCGTCATTTACCCTAACTACAGTAAAGCATTTGCCTTGGTAAATCAGTGTTTACATATTCATAAGTTAGATCTCCTTGGCTTCCCATCATATCTTCTTAAGTGGGTTTCCGACTAA
>JBAMBM010000401.1:0-39998 GCA_037043425.1 Hirtodrosophila duncani | reverse complement strand
GCGCAACCCGATAGCCAAATTCTAGGAACATTGGGCAGCAAGTTAGGTGCTCCAGAAATGTTGCCACCACAGCCGCTGCTGCCTCTGCTGCCTCTGCTGCCTCTGCCAGCGTCGCCGTCAACTTACACAGCTTTCTTATGGTTCTTGTTAGCCTAGTTTAAGCAGTCTTAAGATTAACATCCGAAAAAGTCCAATTGGACTAATAAAGTTTTAATTTTTTTTAAATAACAATATACAAAGAATTTAACTTATATAAGCTTATAATATTTATTGTCACCTCTTTAATTGATAGAAGGCAAACAAACAATCGATCAATCAACAAGTAATTTTTTGCTGCAACTTTTCCTATAATTCGATTCGCTCTGTTTTGTTTGGCATATTTTTCCATCGGCCATAAATAGATTTTGAGGTAAGCCGAAAAATAAAGCCCATAAAGTGCATTTGTGTGCATATTGTGTTTATAATTTATTTTTAACCGCATTGGCAGGCGGCAGGACTTTTAATCTCGTCCAGGTCCCAAACAATTTTCGCACACACATGCCAACAAAATTGGCAATTTGAGCAAGAAACCAGGAGTTGCATTTATAAATAGATTTCCATGGAAATGCCGGTTTTGCAGTGTGCGCGTGTGTGGGCGGGACCTGGGGCGGGGTGATGGTCCTCGTGCCGATGTGATGGTTCTCCTGTGCTGGCTCGTCCTGTTGCTGTTGTTTCGAATGCGAATGCGATGCGATACGAATTGCATTGCCTTGGCTCTGACGTTAGACAAGCAACGGCAATGAAGATAGAAATGATAGATGCACACTCCGGGCTCTGGACTGCCGGCAATACGGATTCCTAGAGGTGCCAGGTGGCATGTGCCCGGTGCCGGCGTGTGCCTGTTGCCTATAAATACCCCCCTGGAAAGTGCTGCAGTATGCGCCGTTGTTTGTTTGTGAGTTTGTTTAATAATTGTCTGAAGCTTATCTACAAATGGAAGCCGAAAGGCTCTGGCTGCCTCCTTGCAAATACGAAACAGTCCAGCCACAAATCCATTGTGGTCTCCACGCACTCTATGCTTCTTTATAAATAGCTAATATATCAATGTTGCACCCGTTCTGATGAAGTGCTTAGAACAATAAATTAGCATGTCCTGGCACTCGTTGGGGGTCCTTGTCATAAATGACACATGCGCGAAACTTGGAATCCAGCTCCTAGGAAAGGTCTTAAGCTTGCCTCTTGCAATCAGCTGTAGTATATACTTTGGCTGAGCCAAACGAAATCCAAAAGCTTAGCTCAGGGCCAGGACCTCACACATAATTGCCAGTGAAAAGGCAACAGGTTGGATCAGGATAAGGCCAACGCAGCATTTGGCCCAAAAACAAAAGTAAGGAAAATAAGGAAAGAAAGCCTGTCACTGCCATTTGATTAAAGCTCAATTCATTGTCCTTGTTCGGCACTTAGCAATACACCTGCCCGCAAGGACACGTGCTGCCGCCGCAAACAAATGGCAGCAATGTAAATATTAAAGCAAAAAGTCGAAGCCACAATCCAGAGCAAAGCAAAATTCATAGCAGCAAACACGACAATTGCATTAGACGACAAAGGCTGCGGGGTGCCCAAGGAACTAGGACGAAGAACGGGGGCCAACAGTGCGGACATCCTGCAAGGACAAGCGCTTTGGCTGAGCTGGCTTAAACAATTGAAATAGAGCCCAGCCATCACAGGGAAACATTGAGCTGCTCTAGTTTTGGCATCTGGAAGAAAAGCAAACGAAAATTAAAATAAGCAAAGTAAAAGTTGAACTAAAACCGATGGGTGCCATTTGTCAAAGAAAATCCACAAAATGGAATAGGAAACCGAACTGATGGCATCCATATGACATACACATCTCTTCTTTTACACAGATCATTCTCATATACATGTTAGGATCCCTTTTTACCGTCGAAAACTTAAATGTTTTTGGATATTCTTAATTGGAAGCGGAGTCAAGAATGGGGCCAAGCCAATGATGAATTCGTCAGTTAGATTGGAAATGCAACGAAGCCAATTACTCTACGGGTGCGGGAGCTAGAAGAGCTCGAAGGCAGGGGCAGAGACACTAAATCAGAATTCAAATGACATGGATAATACACCTTATTAGCTGCAGGACAGCTTTGCCCATGGCCGACTATTTATGTTTTTGTTTATTTGTTTGTCTTTGTGACCCTTAATAGGACTCTTAACTATTCAATCAATTTATGAGGCTAACTCTCAAGCGCATGGATGTGAAGCAGTTGATCAACGAGAGGCCAGACGAGAATCGATCTTGATGAGTGGAGCCCATTTGACGTGGTGCCTCCTCAAGTGGATACAAACCGATTTTAGTTTTGATGGAAAACAGACAAGCTATGCTCCTAAGTGTCATTTTGGAACAATCAGTTAAATGGTAGCTATATGATATAGTGGTCCGATCTGCATTAAAATTTAACTTAACCAGCGGGCAAGCAAAAGAAGCATTTGTTAAAAGTTTCAGCTTGGTAGCTTTGAAGACTTCTGAGATCTTTGTGTTGAAACAGACGTACGGACGGACAAACGGATGGACATATAGACTATATCGACTCCCCCTATATATAGTCGGAAACTTGATTGATTTAACTTAATTCAATTACTCAATAATTTATTTTCTCATCGCAATTTAATTGAAAATTAAATGTGCCCGAAAAGTTAAGCAAAAGTATTAAGCCTGAGCAGGGCATGGCTCTGCTGGGCTGGGCAGGCCGGTGTTGTGTGTCAGATGGCCCAGCTGAAAATGTTTACGTAGAAAATTCCAATTTAGCAGGCGACCAAATAACAAAAGCAAATCAGCAAAAATATGCAGAACAAAAGAAATTGAAAAAAGAAGAAGATAAAAGCAGCAAAAAACCAAAACTAGGCAGTTCTCGACCAAAACAAATAAAGTTACAGTTACAGAATGTGAGTAGCTGCCGCGTTCCTCGCCTGATTCTGACCAACATAAAGCCAAATGTGTGTCTCTGTATCCTGATAAGCAGTGACAGGGGGTGTGGGCGCTATGAGGGGGCCAGGTCAGGGTATGTCAGGGTCAGGAAGCAAACTAACGAGACCAGCCGTGACCATGTCCGCTGATTGCCATTGTTATGATTAGGTTGATGTTTGCGAGGCCAGAAACCCGGAGACGGTGACGGCGTCGTCGCCGTGTGAGCAGGTGCTTGGTTATGGGGGGACGGGGTCTACTGTTGCTGGTCCTGGTGTACACAAATGTGCATACTTTTAGGCACGTCTTGTTTACATTTGAATTTCATTCAAAGCTGGCACCTGCTGGTCTGGCTACTGCTGCTGTTGGTATTGGCAATCCTCTCCCACTGCTGGACACAGGCCCAGGTTCGGGTTCTGGGAATGACTATGACTATGACTTGATATTTCATGTCCGTGTCCTGTTTGCCGTTCCTATGCTCAGTCGCCTTCTCCTCCTTTGTGCAAACAGACCAGGCATAACACAACTAATATTGAAATCTGTTGCTTTAATTAGTTGCAAGTTTGGAAGACAGAACCATGATTTTCCAGGAGCTTGGAAGGGATCCCAATTCTAAAGACATATTAAAAAGCATATGAAGGGGGACAGCCAGAGATTTATAACAGTATTTCAGTACGTAGTCAGCGATACCATCAGGTCCAGCTGAGGAAATGGGCTTAACAGTTTTCACACTTTCAGCCACATTTCCAAGGCTGAGAATGGGAGAATGGAAAAGTGCCACAAGACTCACTTATAGTGTATGGATAAAGCTTACTATTGCCATAATAATCTGTAGAGGACGCAAATTCATCAGCGATTTCAGAATCGCAAGAATCAGTAAAGTGAAGTCAGTCTTTAGAAAGTGGCGACATCCATGAGATGAGGTGGAGCTAGATGAATTATTGGGAACACGAAGTCCTACCAGCATTTGCAAAAAGCCATACTAAGGTATGTCAAAGGAGATTGCATCGGCAGTAGCAGCAGCGATATTTTCACCAGCATCCTAAGATATGATGGTCCCTTCAGTAGCTACAACAGACGCATATGAAGCCAATCACTGCGTCGCATCATCATGAGAAGCAAGATTAGCGGATGCTGATTCCCTTCGGCCTATATATCTGAAACGTTGGATTCATTATTAGTTAAACGTTTCTGGATAGCATTGGACTAATCCGACACTTTGAGTGATCTAAAATTACCATCGGTTTCATGAAACTCAGCTTGACGGGCCTTGAAGCCCGCAGATATTGATGGAAACAATGATGATGATGAGTCTCTCTCATAAAAGTACTCATGTCCATAAGAACAGTTCTGCAGGTCCAGCACGTCTACATCAGGCCAATATTTGCCTGTATCAGGTCACACACGCAGCATGTATAAGTTATGTTGGTACTTTGTTGGAATACAATATACTCGTTTACTCTACTAAAGTGCTAGTATAAAAATCATTTAAGATTATAAAACGTCAGAACGCAAATGGGTATTCATCTTAAATATATAGCCGTAGCATTGCCAGCTTTTCTTCAAAGACACAAGCCAAATTTTGATTAAGCTCTTCTTATGTCCTATGTCCGCCATAGAATGCAATGTATATTTGGAATGTGAAAATTATCTTAGTTTTGCTTTCTGGCTTTTCGTTGATTCCGAACCAGATTCAAAGACATTCTACAATATTCGTTCCGGCTATTAATACCAGAGGAAGCAGTCTCATCGGTTGTCGGCAAGGTTTTGGACGGAGGGACTATGAATCAGCCAAGGAAGCAGGAAGATAACCATCCCGATGCTGTGCATGCACTGACATTGACTATGTTAAGCGGAAGTATCACCTGGCAAAGGGTACACCGAACCGCAGATGTATATCAAGCCTAATGACTCGAAAGTCCAGAAAGCACCAGCACCACGCTCAGCAAACGAGGACTGTGTTATATATAAATAGATTTGTCATATCTTATATATATATATATATATTGTATATATATATATAAAAATATTTATTATAAGCATTGACAAGATTCTGCTTAAAAATCAGTTTTCCATAGTCATAATGGGCTTGCAATGCTTTTAGGGAAATATAGAAAAACTCCTTGTTGAAATCTAGTATACATCCATATTTCCGTTCTCGGCTGCCAAACGTTCGCGATCGACTGTTATCAAATCCTGTAGCTCCTGATCCCATCCTAGACCATCGACCAATTCCATTATGCCTTCATCGCAACCTCCCAGGTAGGCTGCATCTCGAGTGTTACCCTCTTTGCCATACAAGAGCGATCGCTGATGCAGTTTGGGAAAGTCCTCTGATATGGCAGCACCCACTGGCTCACTATTGATCAGCAAACGGACACAGTGCGAGTTGGTGCGCCAAAAGAGCTTGGTAAAAGGACGCACCGTGAGCGAAGTGCCCATGATAATCAGAAGATCGCAGTCCTTAAAGTCTAGTTTGCGACTGTCGTAGAACTTCACCGGCTTATCCTCGCCTAAGAAGCGAATGTCTGGCTTCACAATGCCCCCACAGTCAACGCAAGTGGGCACCTTATCGGCAAGGATCTGAGGCTTGACCCAGTCAATGTCCTACATCCTTTTGCAAATCAAGCAGTGGTTGCTGAAAACATTGCCGTGGGTTTCCACAAGCTTGTCCTCTGGCAGGCCACACTGGCGGTCCAGGCTATCTATATTCAGTGTGTAATGACCCTGCAGCAGACCCTTCTCGTGTAGCAGCCGGACAAAGTAGTGGGCCGGAGTGGGTGTGTAGCCGCCGGGATACAGGCCCTTGGCCAATTCAAAGAACGGCTTCGGATTATTGTGGAAGAAATCCAGTTCGAATATGCGCTCGGGATAGGGCAAGTCATATTTTTGTAAATTGTTGTAGAGATCTGTGCCGGGCGTGCGAAGATCCGGAATTCCAGCCGCTAAAAAAACACAATATATTCAAATACGGGATTGAGGCGCGACCATGGACATTCAGTTAGCATGAGAGCCACCAGATGGTCCATGAAAATCAGCAGCCAAAGTTCTCCTTTAAAAAATGTCGAGGGGGCTACAACTCATACTCACACTTGGAGATTCCGGCACCGGCCATGGTCACAATCTTCTTAAAACCCTTTTCACGCCAGTGAGCAATCAATCCAATAATAGAATCATCTGCAAGAACCTAAGATTTGGCAAGCATCAGAAGATGAATACCAAAGTGATAAATGTTCAGGTGTATTCTTACCTTTTTGTAGATGCTAGGGTGTCCAGGGCAAGAAGCCTTCTCTTGCTCAACAGATTCCATACCTAAGTCACGCTTGGGAATGCTCTCTATGTCGTTTTTGTTCGCCTGCACAGATTAGAACATATATTACTGAGTAGAGGTGGGAGTGGGGCTTACTTACGATACTCAACCGTGCTCGTTTCTGAATGGGGTTATCCCCGCTCACATGGTGTGGTGACTGCGAATTGCGCTTTACTGTCTTCTGGGCAGCGGTTTTTGATGGTGCCGCTTGTGCTTGCGCCTCGACGACATTGCTGTCGCGATTGTCGGAATTCAATATTGGCGGCGCCACATCATCGCCAAGCAACGCGTTCTCAATCTCAACGACGGCCTTCTTGAATGCGAGCATCCTAATTTTCGTTTTTAATACAAATTTTTCTATATTTTCTTTGTATTTGTACAAATTTTGTGCCTTAATTCGTGCAGTCTCTGCGGTTCCGTAAAAGTAAACTGTGTAACATGTCTTAGATAAGTGCGTCACTTTAGCGGGCCACTCAGAGTGCCCGCGCACCTTTGCGAACACATATTCTCCTAGTAAGAATGTTTTCACAGGAACTTGCTTTTTCTTGAGTTTCCTCCCCATGAGAACTCCTCGCGGATGACGGATAATGTGAAATCACCGAATGTTTCAGAGTCGCGATAATGAGGTTATATAGTAAGTACAATTATAAACTTACACACACACACAGTATATCGAATATCTACCAATTTAAAATCGAATCTACACTCGCAGTTGTTCTTTTGCAATTAAATTCAAGGGAAATAATTTTAGAAAACAAGCAAGCTAATAACAATAAAATATTAAAAGCGAATGAATATTAGATCGTGGCCTGCTGTGTTGCTTGTTACGGTGAGGCATATGTTTGTTGTCATTTCTTTTATATTTTTGTTCTTTTGCTCTTGTAACAGGGCTGAAGCTCACAACACATATGCAGATGATTTTTTTGTTCGTCTTTCTGCAGCTGACGCTGATGCTGGGCCATGGAATGCATTATTGCCACAGCCAGGTCCAGGTATGTTTACTAAACTGTCATCACAGCTGGATCTCACCAGAATTTATTTACACCGACAGCTTTTCCAGCTTGCAGCAAGGCAGGGGTGTTGTGGCTTTAATTGAAACATCAACAAGAATGGTGTCCGCCTTCGAAAATATATACCGAAACCGCAACCGGGCCCGCCCCATAATCTGGTGGCTAACTTCACCAAGTTAAGATCACGGTTCCCCCCAGAAGAAGGCTGCTTGACCATTCGTAACAATAATAACAACACAAACTTTGTATTATTTCAAGAAATAAACAATAAAACTAGTAAATAGGAATCTTGTTTTATGTTGATATGATGGGTTTACGGCTCTTATTATATGTTCAATGATATTCCTTGCGTTTGGCGGGCGATGAAGGCTCGTTTTTGCTGTCTGATGGCAGATGGAGCTGAAGTCAGCAATAGTTAACTACAGTTTGGTAAGAGCAGGTTAATTAAAGGTGAAACTTGTATATAAAGAATTTGAAGAAAACGTCTCCCAACATATAAAATATACTTTCATATTTCCGAACTGCTTGCTCCTCTGATTTACCACACAATATTTTAGTGCTTAGTAAACATCAGCTTCTCACATAAGAAAGTCGGCTAAATAAGTGGAGACCGCATCAACTCGAGGCACATGAAAATTGATGTTAAATCTAAAAATATCTGAACACCCCCCCGCCCAACTCTTATCTGGTCATTGAAAGTGAACCTTGGCGTTTGTTTTGTTTCCAAATTGAATCAGTTGTGGCAAAAGTTGGTTTCATTAAACACAATCACAAATCTAGGACCAAGCATGCTTCTCAGTCAATTTAACGCCTTATTTGTCATGCCGCATCAACCAAATCCCCACCAGCAACCACAACTTCCCAGTCCAACCTCTTCTCTTACCTTATATACATTATGAAAGGCGGCTGTGATTGACACATTTCACAACAGCAAGAGTACCGGGGCAGGGGCAGGGGCAGGGAAGGGTAGTCACACGTAGAAAGCCGCACATAGATAGAAAAAGCCAGGAAATACAATAATTTGCTTTTATTCGATTTGTTTCGTTATTTTTATTTATTTGGCAACACAATCTTGAGATGCCTCGTCTGCTCCTTTGCTAACACACATCTCAGTCTCAGGCTGCTCTTTTGGTTGAACATTTGCTTAGCGTTGACTAGGAGAATACTCTTTTAATCATATTATGATAGATGTTTGAAATGTCAGAAGACACGAGTAAGTCGGTGCGCTGTGTATTTGATGGCTTCTATGATATTTCATCTCTAACATTATATCGATACAACACAACCCCATTGCCAGACCCAGAATACCCAATTGCACTCTCCATTTTTGGCATTGTTCGCTTCGACTCTTCTTTTCCTTCTTCTTCCTTATGCTTTAATTTGCGGCGACAAATCGTTGAGCGTCCCGCAAACATAAAAAAAGTACTTATAAATATGTATGACATATACACAATATATATATATATATATATATATTATACATGGTCTAGGCGTGTGTGCAGGCGTGTGTGAGCACACTGATTGATGGGCAGCAGGCTTGGCCTTGGCCTTACATTTCTATTTCTTGTGAGTTTTTGGCGCAGGGAAAAAAACAAAACTTGTGGAAATCCACAAAAAAAACTCTGTAAAGAATGCCTGTCCACTTTTCATTCGATTTGATTTGTAATTTAATTACAAATTGGGTCGAGTTTAAAAATTTAAACAGAACGAAGACAGGCACACAGGCAAACACTTGTTTGCATTCGGCTAGTCGGCAAACGTTGGCGTTCAAGGTTACGTTGAGTATTTGGTGGGATTTGCTTCACGGCAACGCTGGGCCACACACATCTTTGATGACCCGCACTCTGAACAAACTGACGGAGCTCAGTTGGGAGGCCTTGATACATCCACCATATAGCCCGACCTTGCACCCTCTGTCAACCATTTGTTTCGATCTCTGCAAAACTCTCTTGATGGTAAAAACTTGGACGCCATCTCGAGCAGTCTAGAAAGAAAGTGTCCTATGAATTCGGGAATATTAAAAATATCCATAGACATTCCCATTTCGGTTTAGGTGTCATAACTTTTAATATATATATATACATATATATTTATATATAAATTTTTTTAATTAATTCTTGCTGCTTTGGAAAATTTGTTTAAATTTCCTTTTTGCATTTCGTTGAATAATTTACAGATTTTGCCGAAAAAAAATATATTTAATTTAGAGTCTTAGGTGGAAAAAAAAAATTTGTGTAGGCTAGAAAAAAAAAACGACTTGGAACTTCTGGCGACTCGCTGGCATGGAGCGGGAGTGCAAAGCAGGGCATCATAATCGACCTCGCCCATTCTTTGGATATAGCACCATTAGAAGCTGTAGTTGAGATTGCCGCTGCTGAAGTTCACATGCGAGACATCTGATGAAGATTGGTACGATGGAGAACCCAGTACGGAGGACATTGGGACGGCCATGCCGTAGCTCTGGGTGGTGATGGGGGCCAGGTGGCTGTTGGCAAACTGCTGGGCAATGCTCTGTTGCTGATCGCGCAGGATGTCCTGCTGTTGCTGCTGCATGAATCCCATGTGCTGCTGGGTCGAGTAGAAGCCCTGGTTGGGCCCAGCGGCAGGTTGCTGCAACTGTTGTTGCTGCAGCTGCTGCTGCTGATGCTGCTGAGACTGTTGCTGCAGTCCGTTGCTGCCAAATAGGTTCGCAGACTGGCGGCCGATGCCGAAGCGGGCTCCAGCCGGGGCCGAGGCTGCGGACTGGCTAATGGCCGCATTGGCATTGTTGCCGTTGATGGCGCTGCTCCCGCTCCCGCCGAGCGACATACCCGAGACATCGGGATAGTAATGGTAGAGCTTCTGCAGCAGCTGCTGTTGCTGCTGTTCAAACTCGACCTGCTGCCGCTGGTAGTCCAGGAAGGCAGCGTGCATCTGGTCCGCATAGCTGGGCATATGGACGCCAGGCGTTCCGGCTGCGGCCCCGATCGCTCCTCCTCCAGTTGTTCCCCTGACTGCTGCCGGCGCTGATGGTGCCGGTGCGGCTGCTCCCCGCAGCAGCTGTCGCTGTTGGGACAAATATTGTTGTTGTTGCTGCTGCTGCTGCTGCTGGAGGCTGGGCACAGCAGCTGCTGACTTGAGTTTGCCGCGAGTTCCTCCGATCGATTGCTGCTGCGGCTGCTGCTGCGGATAGACAGCCGTATATTGTAGGCCCGTCGTTGGCGCAAAACCGGCGTATTGAGCTGAATTTTGCTGGAGGGAAGCAGATGATGCAAACAGGACATATTATTTGGGATTCATCATATGGATTTATCCTTTTCACACTCTCTTCCTCATTCTCTTCCTGCCTTACCAGTCGAGCGCCATTTCCCGCACGATTTTTGGCGGTTCTCATCTTTTTCTGCACTTAAATTTTGTCCACCACAATTTTACACACAATTTTTAGCCACAATTCTGTGTTTTGTTTCGAAATGGAAATGGAAATGTACACAAGAAATTTGGTTTAAAAAAAAGTTTGGGAAAATTCTAGGAAATACGAAAAAAAAACAATCTGAATTTTTTGTTTTGAGTCGAAAGGCGAAAATACAGAACTGAACTGACGAATCGAGAAGGTGAGACTGACAAATGACTTGCAATTGGAACGGAAGCAAGTCCCCCCGCCTGCTGGGCGGCGAGGAAACTAAAACTCAATTCAAATGAAAAGCAAACAGAACAAAAAATGTCGACAAATATGCGCAGCCATCGATCATACGCCTCGTTGCACAGATGGGAAATCTCACGCAAGGCGTTGGTTAAATAGACCCGCCTCGTCTCGCTGAAGCAGAAATGCGACCGCAGTTACTGGGAATTGTGCTGGTGCTTCAGCTGGCTTGGACATGCGGTCGCCCGCAATCGAATCCCTTCGAGCAAATGGCGCTGGGCGCCATGAGTGTGGCCGGCAGCATAGCGGATACCATACAGTCCGGCGCAGCCATCAACAAGAACATGAATTTCGATACACCGCTGATGGCTGTGCATTCCAAGACAGCCGTGGGCTATGGCGATGCCATGCGGCCACCATCCGACGATGATGGCGATTCCTCAGAAGAGCGCAGGCGCCGCAGGAAGCGTTCGCCCTGCTACTGGAAAATGAGCACCCCTGCGTCTCCGGACGATGGTGATGATGTGGAGACGCGTCGAAGGCGAGCCCGCAAGCGGGCCATCAACAATGCCACACGATCGCGTGTCATCAAGGCCAAAACCAGCAAAAAAAAGAAGTTCCATGAGCGGCGCAAGCGACGCCAGGCACCTCCACCTGATATGAATGCAAATGGCATGGCTCAGATAAATTCCGGTCTGGGTGAACGCATCAAGGGCATGTGGCTGTCATTTGTGGACAATGTGACCGATATGGTGAAGCAAGTGGGGGCGACGATAACCACAGCCGCTGGAAAGGGCAGCAATGGGTAGCCCTTGATGAGTGTTTTCCCAGGTGATTGGAAAAGTTAATTTTCTTGTATTTTTGTTTTTTTTTTCCTGTTAACCTTAGAAAATTGTAGCAAATAAAATAATTGTAACAAATGCAGAAAAAAAGTTGTTTTCAACTCAAGAAAATCCAAGAGATTCACTCTTTGGGGTGCCCAATGGGTCGTTGGAATTGTTAGACTTACTATTCTTTAAAAATGACAACGACAGGAACTTACGTGTCCATGGCAAGCGATACATGGAGACATGAAGGTGAATGTATGAAAGGAATTTTGGACTGCTGAAGCTATAGTTTTACCAACAGAAAACACTTGATCAAAGGGAAACTGTCATAAGAAGTGAAGTCTTCTAGTTTCTCAAAATGGTCTTTGATATCTACTGAGGCAATACTCTAGCAATTCTCTATTCCTGAAAAACTATTCACAAAAAATTCTCTATTTACATTTTTGTTTACACAAAACTTTGCAATGTTAAAATGAGAGATGAAATGAGAGATAAGTAGCGGTTGTTGGTTCGCTTCTAACACTTCCGTTAGTTTCCCAAACATCGCTGATAAGTTGGCAGCAACATTTCCGCTATTGTTTAACACGCCAGCATTGTCATCATCATCATCATCAGAGACCCAATTGTGGGCAGCTTACAAAAGGCCAGATGAAGCGCCCTGGGATCGTCAGTTAATTGAAAATGACTTCCGCTATTGGATTTGTATTTGCTGTGTGGGCTGCCTTTTCGCTGCTGCTAATCGCCAATGGCCTGGAGGAGGACTTTGACTACTCCAATGAGTATGACGATGTGCGGCCGCATCTAGTCTATCCGGACGAACCGAGGCTGGAGAAGCGACTGAGTGAGGCGGCTCAGGCGCTTGGTGAAGGCCTCAAGAATGCCTGGGAATCCATGGTTAATTCAATGCGTGGCTATATCGATGAACTGAGGCAAGTGTTTGACGAAGGTAGTCCACCAAAGGATTTCATTGGACTCGGAGGCGAGGGTAATGCCGGGACCTTTTCAGGTGACACTTGATGGCCTTGTAGTTGGAGTAACATTTGCATGCAAATGTACCAAAATAAAGTATTGTGCAAGCATATATGGTGGGCATTTTTTTTGTATTTATTTGATTGAATTTCAAAGATGGACTACAAATGGCACAGTTGAGGATCGTTTGCATATGACAAGGTTTTGGTATAGAGTAAGCAACAGGGCAACGTGTAGCTAAAATGAAGCAATTTGTCGTTACGATAATGGCGAGATCGCTTCTTGCCAACTCAGAGAGAGGAAGAAAAGACTTAATGACAGTGTACAGCGAATGAGAGGAAGAGATAAAATGAATAGAAAAGAGAGAGAGGGAGATAAATGGCAGAAACTAAGTGGGAAAGAGCAACAACAACAAGGAGAATAGAAAGAAAAGAAAAGAAAACAATAAGAGATGAGAGAGAGGTTATGCGCGACGGACGATTCATCTGTCCCTCGGTACCTACCACTACTTCCTGCCCGATCTACTGGCAATGCATTTCCGAATGTCCTAGACAGTAATACATGTCTACGAATGATATCCTTACATTCATAGAGACAAAAGAACGAAAGTGTCTAGGGAAGACCCGGAAAGTGTGAGAGCACCATACTATGTGTGGTGATCGCGAACGGTTATAAACCACGGCGATTTCACATATCTATATCATAATTTGGCTAATGAATAACTAGAAATTGGGTTTTAGTCATCGTAGGTAAACGAAAATCTAAGTAAAACAAGTGAGGAAGGCTAACTTCGGGTAACCGAAGCTATCATACCCTTGCAGATTCGGTTGGAATTCGGTTAACATACGTGGAGGCTCCTAAAAGTTCATGCAGAATCGGTCAGTTATATGGAAGCTATATGATATAATGATCCCATTATAATTAACTAAGGTCAGCAGACGTAGAGGCTTATTAAACTGTAATTTACCAAATTTATTTCAACTTGATAAAAAAAAAAACAATTTTGCTGTTCTGAGAGTTCATTCCGAAACGATTGTTTATATGGGAGCTATATGATATAGTGATCCGATTATGATCAACTTTGGTCAACATACGTAGAGGGTTTTAAAACTGATATTTACCGAATTTGGTTCAATTTGGATAAAAGCCAAACTACGTTGCTGTACTAAGAGTTCATTCCAAATTGTTTGGTTATATGAAAGCTATATGATATAGAGATATACAGACATAGAGGCTTATGAAACTGGAATTTTGGTTCGATTTGGGTGAAAAACAACCAATATTGCTGTACTGAAAGTTCATTGCGAATCTATTGGTTATATGGAAGCTATATGATGTAGTGATATATTTAATGTTGTGTTCTGATCCTTATCAAATTTAGTCAGCTGACGTAGATTCTTTTAAGTCAGACATTTACCAAATTTTCTTCGATTTGGATAAAAAGCACCCAATTTTGCTATATTTTGGTTATATGATTCGATCCGGATCAATTGTAATACCCTCTGCAAGCTAACAATGATACTGCACTACTACTAAATAGAAGATGATCTTATAAAAGTAGCTTCTGAAGTATGGAATTCAATAAATACATTCCTTATGTTATATAAATAGTATCGCCATAGACCTCACCCCGAATACCTCATAAATATTGTAAGTCTCTCATTGTTCATCCCACTAGATATTTATCACCACATGGCCGAGTTGCCGTGGAACAAGCACGCGTTTGCAATTTCGCCCACATTCAAGTCTTGCTGGTTAAATAATTTTGTAAATGCATAATGATTGATGTGCTGATTGATGATGATCGGCAGCAGTGTTTGCTTGGCATGCAAGCGATCGGAATCACAATCAGCCACGCAATGGATGCAACAAACATTAATTAGGGCAATGTAATTAAAACCAGGCATATTTAAATGGAGCTGCAGCTGCCTCCATGGCCAGTCCCATTCCCCGTACCGAAATGAATCATTTGGCATTTTTGCTGCTCTTCACGTTATGCCTGGCCAAGCCCAGGCCACAGGTGAGCCTCCTTCAGCTGGTGTGTGGCAATAAAAACCATTTCTCCCCCAGGACTTGGGCACTGGCATGATGCTGGCCGTAGGGCAAGCCAAGCAGCTGATGGAAACAGGCGGCGGCGCCAGGCAAGAGCAAAGCTTTGAAATCCTGGGACAAAGAATGTCGGGAGCCATGCAGCTGGGCTTTGGCGAGGCCATGCAAGGGGGTGCCGGAGGCTTCGGCCGTCGCAGGCGCAGCATTTGGAAGACGGCCGCGGCACCACAACTGGGTGGATGATGATGATGATGGCTTAAAACAAAAAAGCCAACCCAATTTTGATTAATTGAGTTTAAGTGAGCCATGCTGACTAAGGAAACTTGGGAAATGTGGTTGTAATTTAGGTGAATTTTAGGGGAAAATATTTAATGAGATAAAAATCAGTTGTCATCAGTTGTCGCATACCAATCAGTTGTCTTATAAGCTAAGGGACACTGAGGAAGGGAAGTCTGTGGCAACCCAGATACGCAACGCCCTGGCCGACGTCTGAGAAGAACAACAAATGTCAATTCCACATAAAAAATGTAAACTAATTCTAAGCAATGTCAATATCGCTAGGCAGGCTTTTCTATGGCGAAGTTCTAAATGATCCCTCCCTCTCTCTCCATATATCTATATCTCTCCCCTCATAGGCTATCAAATGGTTCTGTCTATTCTTCAAAAGCTGTATGGCCAAGTTTTAATTTGTGCGGTTTATGTAAAAATCTGTTCCGGTAACCAGAAGTTATGCAATTAAATGCTTGAAGAAGTTTCAGCTGGGACAGCGTTTGGCTGCTAGACAAGGACATATGCCGCTGCCTCAAAGTGGGATGTCTTTTGCGGTGCAACTCACCAGTTGTTGTTGTTGTTGTTGTTGAATCAGTTGCTGCTGTGCATCCGCGTCCTGCTGTGGCTGCTGCTGCTCCGCAGGCGATTGTGGCTGTTGCTTGTTGGCTGCCGCACCGCCATAATATCTAGTGAAGCTCTGCTGCAGCTCGGGCGTCTTCAAGGTGAAGGAGTTGGTGTTGGCGTCGGTGTGAAAGGATAATTGAGCCTGGCTGCCAGGCAGCACCAGCAACAGTGGCAGCAAGAAACCAGTGCCAAAGGCAAACATTGCGAGTGATTTATGGCGCTGGCGATGGCGTGCCGATGGCGGGTGGGTGCTGTGGCTGTGGCTGCTGCGAGTGGTGTGAGCCAAATACTAATTGTAATTGATTTCCGTTATGCTGCACTGGTTGCTTAATGAATCGTTATCGTTATCGTTTGTAAGCCGGCGTCTGTTGATGCGACTGCACTTAAATGCAAACAATGGGCGACTGTTCGACGCCAGCGGATTGGCCAAACATTTTATACCCTCGCCGCTGCGGGCAATGGCTTAGTGTCTGATTTTTATCGTTTTCTTTTTTTTATTTCTTTTCTTATTTCCTTTTGGGTTTTCGTAATGTACGCCACACTGCCAATTGGCATGTCCAATGCATTATATGACAATTTTTATAATCGCGTCAAAGGTGTTTTAATATCGGCGTTATTTTTAAATTTATGCAGAAAATATAACTGTCATAATAATGTTAACAGTCAAAAGTGTTTAATGTTTGTCCTTTCCTTCCTTTAACGCCGCGATATTCCAACTTGAGTTTCTTATTAGAGGGGAAGATGACCAAATGGTGTGATAAATGCCAGCCACATTGCATTTTTGCTATGAAAGCTATAGGATAAAGTTGTCCGATTTCAATGACCATTAAACTAAGTGTTTATTCCGAAACAATCAGCTATTTGGGAGCTATCTAGATGAATCTCAAACTTAACTATCATGCAGATAAAAGAAGGATCGAATACTGAGAAATTTGGCCGCATAGAAAAAGCAAAATCGACGGATCATCATGCTGATCAAGAATATATACATTTTTTACTTTTTTCATTTATTTGAAAGTATGTCTTTAGGCATCTTCTGCCACTTTCTTCTAACTCCAATAATTTCTCAGTCTAGAAAACTAGCGAGCCTTACAAGAACGATCAAAAAACCCAGCTCATAATGACAATGACATAATGACACAGCTGCTAAAACATCTATGGAGGAAATAGAACAGTAAAAACCAATCCAAACCAACTATAAATTTGAATTGTACTCGCACCACACCACCTTTCTCCATATCATTAAAAAGTTTTCAATAATTTGATTTTCAGTTTTGGTCAAAAAAAAAGCAAAACGTAATATAAAACTTTCTTTTGAACAAGCCACAAAGCCACCTAACTTTGTGTGCGGAATTTTGAAAATGGTCAACAATTGCGGCCAAAGACAACAACATCAATAATAACACTAACAACATAAAATGCTTTGGCAATTTCAATTTAAATTGAATTTGAATATTGGTCTGGTATGACGTTGACGCTTACATAACTAGCAAGAATGGACCGCATGGGGCGCCCTTAGAGCCACAGTCAGGCAGGCCCAGACACAGAGACACAATGGCACAGGCGGCCAGGCCAAAAAAAAAGAGAAAAAAACAAAAACTAAACATAAACACGGGCATAAAAGCGTTGTTTATAGAAACGTGAGAGGAATTTCCAAAAAGAAAGCAATTGAAATATGGGTGTGGGTGTGCGGCCTAACTGATACTCTGTGAATATGAATATGCATAATTTCACTTGCAGTGCGATGCATATAGGTGCATGTACTAGAGCTCTGCAATGACTACATTCACTGTCGGTATACTCGGACAAATGATTATTTGGGCAAGCCAAATTGGTAGGCTACAATATTCGTTCCGAACGATTAATAATTTATCAATCAGGTGAGAGAGATAGAAACTAGAAACTGTATAGCACGGTCCGTCACCCGAAGAGAGGAAAATCAAACGCACGCGAGAGAAAGAGCTAACCAGCTTGTCTGTCTGTCTGCTCTCCTGTCTGCCTTGTCATCATACAGTGATTGATTTATCTTGTCTAGAGTAACGACGTGCACGAGAAGAGATCATACACACAAATTAGGTGCTGGCTATCCCTTTCTCTTTCTCAAGCCTCAAAGGGAATTTCGAAATCTATTTTCGATTCCACTCCCGAGCTTTTGTATCGCAATTATTGTATTCCAATGAATATGGTGCAATTACTTTTAGTTTCGACTAGTACAAGTGTTGGCGTGTCTTGGAATGTTTGCTGTATGGACGACCATTTGATTTCAGACGAATGATACCTTTAGCGTTTTGAATGCAATCATGCAGGGCTCAAATATGTACTTGAATAGGGTTAAGCAGTGTCGTGATCTGATACTCTAGGGGTAAAAAATAATACAATTAACGTTCAATTTGTTGATTTCTATTCGTTCAGCGGTTCCAGTTAACAGAGATCAGCACCTTCCGATTGCAAGCTCAAAGAAAATTGTACGTACTCATATAGCCTGTCTAACCCAAAACACAGAGCATACAAAAATCACAAATGAACTGCGATGCAAAAGAAAATATAACATTGCGCAGCTGCTGCGGTCGCATGCCCAAATACAGAACTAAAGAGGGGTTAAGGCCACCGTGCGGGGAGCTGGATGGTGCAAAAAAGAAAAGTAGGCTGAAGTGTGATGCAATATACGAGTATGGTCGTCTGCGTATGCATTTTGCCAAATCGATTATGAAAGCCAAATTGTAGTGTAATAGACCAGCCCTCAGGTACAGTTGGCAAACGAAGCGCCGCCGCTTAACCGTTTATCGCACCATTCCTCGTACAACATTGCGAATACGTGATCGCCATAAATTCATTTACGCGCGTTGCGACGTTTACGTCGCTGCCAACGCCACCAACGCCGCCAATGCCTTTCCATTTCAGTTTGTGGTAATTGAAAGCGCTTTTCATATGATTGAAAGTTATTTACGAGTGTGTGGCCGCACGTACAGGCCACACAGAGAGCAACGGACAGAGAGAGAGAGAAAGGGACAGTGTGATAGAGCGGGAGATTGCTGTAATTTAATGAGCTCAACGAGCCAACAATGAGGCGGCCTAAGTTGTCACTTTTTCGACCAAATTATTTTAGCACGTTAATTGAACTTAATGATTTGAGTGCATCGAAATGTGATACACAACACTCGTTGCTGGCCAAACCCAAACACATTGAAGGAGAACACATTGTGTTGGCTCCAATTTCTGTCAGTCAGCTTTTGTTGACGGCGACAGTGTGCTGCTATGTACATGGACAAAGAACATTGGTTCCACTGGTCAACGGTTGCTTTTTGTTTGATTCAAGCAATGAGTAAGGCTACATGATCGCGCAAGAGTAAGCCTTCGGGGATTCTCAAACCTTGCACTTAAGCTGACGAATGTGCATAGAATGGTTGCCACGGATCAGTGGGCCTTTCGTTGACTGTGTGGTGTGTCAATTTGTAAGGTTTAAATATATCAAAAAAATTAGTTCGTTTTTCTTATTTATCAATTTCACCCTTGATGGATGAAGGAACTTTCACCTTTTCTTCGTAAATTGAAGTCTCTTCGTACATAAATAGGGGTTTTTCGCAATTATCTTCTTTATCTTTCCTTCTTCATTACCTTCTTGACATTTTAAAGACTGCCGGATATCTTGATGACACATTTTTCGTAAACGCGCCAGATCCGACCTCCACAACTCAATAACATGCTATATGAGACACAAATACCTCATATATACATAAGAAACCAAATCGCAACAGCTAAGCTCTGCAAAACAATAATAAATTCACACTACTGATTCCCTTTCAACTATAGACGCTATAAAAAATACCAGCAACTCCGGCTACTACCCATCCATCATCCGAAACACCCTCACCAAACACCACCCAAAATTCAAAATCATTTGGATTCCTGGCCATGTAGGCATCGGGGGTAATGAATTAGCTGACAGCGTCGCAAAAAATTCAACCAGGATGAATGGGGATTCCTTACCTCAAATTACAACTTCCAAGACAATACATGTCCATTCTGCAGAAGCGCAATAGTATCTATTACCCATATCCTAAAAGAATGTTCACCTTTCAAAACATCGTACGCTCAAATATTTAAAAATAAAGACCCCATACAACTGTTAATAAATAAATAAATCATTGAACATATAATAAGGGCCATAAACCCATCATACCTATATCATACATATAAAACACGACTCCCATTTACTGGTTTTATTGTTAATTTCATGAAATATTACAAAGATTGTAATCTTCTTCGTATATGGCAGTGAATTCTCTGTTATTATACTTTGCCGTTTTGGCTGGCAGAGCTGCCAAAGCCGCGCTTTTTGGCGAACACCAAATCCCCCATATTTAATGTTTTCTCCATAACTATGGAAATTCTAATTACAATTGCTTTTTAAATTGTTAGACGTTTGTTGCCGTCGGTGAGACAAGAAGAAATTATCGGCTATCGTTTCCAATGCAGTCATAAAACACCAGAAATACCAAAAGATAATGCACCATCTTCTTTCACTGAAACCATTTTCCCCCTCACATGACTCGAAGAGCCGAAGAGAAAAGCGAGCTGCGAGCTGTCATGCTCCACTTTGCGACTGCATTTCCAATTTCGTTTCATATACCATTAGCAACATCATGAACTCTATGTCAATTTCCTCAATTATGAAATATTTTAAGACAATAATAAAAGACAATATTATGATTGTAAACTATTTATTAAGGTATGGCTGCTAAACCTTTTCTTTAGCAAATAAGATTCAGCAAAAAATTTGAAAACTATCAATTTATCATCAATTTATCCAATACGAAACTTATGATATATGTATAAGCGACCATTCTTGTCCCTTATATTATCATTTATATTATTATTTAGCATGCTTATTGTCGGCCATAGTGAGTAAAAAAGTTGATTGTTTCGACTGCCCAGAATGTACTAGAAGTTCATGGGGCAACGTAATATGTGACGTGTGAGAGTGGCCTCAACCCATAATGCCTTTGGACAATGTTGTCATTTGAAGGGCCGTTCACCGGTGTTGTGAATACGGCAGTGCCTTGTGAGTATGGCCTTTTGAGCAAATGCTTTTGGACATTGTTGGCATTTGAACGGCCGTTCATTCTAGTTATGAATACAACTGTGCCTTGTGAGATGGGTTTTTTGAGCAAATGCTTTTGGACACTGTTGGCATTTGAAAGGCCGTTCACCGGTGTGGGTTAAGAAGTGTCTTTTAAGATCAAACCGCAATAAGAATGCTTTGGGACAATGTTGGCATTTGAACGAGCGTTCACAGGTGCTAGTTCCGCTGTGTGGCAGTTTCTTAGAATGATTTTGCATGGCAACTTTCAGGTTGTCTTCGCTGTCTTCGGTTAGTGCCGTTGGAGTTGACGTTGGCTCTGGCTTCCGTTCACAGTATTCGCCCTGTTCTCCTTCTATTTTCACAGGACCAATATCAATATCTGTGTGAAGTTGGTAATCATACTGCGGGGCCTCCATTAACATGCCGACCCCTTCGTCTTCCTCTAGGTGCTCTATTTTTACAGAGACAGTGTCCATCGGCGTCTTTATTGTAGCTCAAATGACCGGATTCTTAAATGAAGTTGTGCTTCCTAATGCAGTGGAAGTCCGAAGTTTATATATAGCTTAATTATTTGCGTTTTCACTCTATAAGCAAGTAATTATCGTTTAAATATATCGATGTAACTTCAATAGCTGATGAATTACGCGTGTTTGGCTGGCTCCTGGATGCAACTGTTCATAGCGATGGACCTGCGGATACTGGTCGAACTGGGTTTTTCAAAGAAAATATTGTTTCCCTAGCACGAAAATATCGCAATCCGCGCACGCGCACGCTAGATGAGATGAACAAGTTCGTCAACGAAATGACTGACCGAAACGTACTTTATGTCGCACCATACAAATCGCTAATAGATACATCTTTTAATTTTTGCTTAAACTGCAGAAGGCGAGTGAAATGGTCGTATATGTCAGTGGCTAGTTTGCGTATGATTTCCGCCTTTTTATTAAACTCCCTCTGCTCAACTAAGTCCATATCCCAGGCGCTTACATTGCCAATATAGCGGCAGAGTCTGCGCACTATATCCACACATTCTGGGTAGCGCACCAGTAGCAGTTTGGTCATATGGAACTGCTTGAGCATTTCCAAGGTCTCCATACATTTGCCGACATTGCATCTTTTTAGCCCCACAGAATCGCGTAATTGCTGCATCAGGCTGACAAAGCAAATCTCTATAGAACGAGTCAATGTGGTGTCCTTATTCAGCTATTGAATGAAGCGTTCTGCCTCCTCTTTGGGTATCCCATTACGCGTGGGTATTCATCGGGCTCCTCGGCGAGTTGGAAACCATCGCTATCGGTATTGCTGCCGCCATCACCGGCCATGGCCACATTATGATGATGCTTCGCTGGCGATATTCTTACCTCCTGCAATGCCAACAATAACATCAGCCACGATCGATGTCAGTTTTCAACAACGCTGCCAGAGCAATGCATGCGGGCGGGCGGGCGAAAATTTGTGTATGTTAGGAATAGCGGGATAGGGCAGGTAGCTGAATGGCAAGCATGCAACGGTAAACTGACAATTGAAGCCGCTGCTTTGCATTTGCATTGTATTTCTAACAGTGGGTTTGTATCTGCAACGGTAAACTGTGCAACGGTCTAACTGTGGCTGTTGTATCTGCGTCTAACTGCATCTGTATATGTGAAATGTTGCATATGCATATCATCATAGGTTGCTGCTGATGATGAGGTCGATGTTGTGTGTTGGCAACGGGTGCTTAGTGCAGCTACAGCTACTATAGTTCGTAAACCACAGGAAAACCAATGAAATCGGGTATAAAACCTCAAGGATGTGCAAGTTTTTTTTAAAGCAGACATTGTTGATTAAAGTCGAGCAGGTATGTATATATATTGAAGTGGTATGATATAGACCCGGGCGTTGAACAGATTCTGACTTATTTCACACACGAACACTTCTGCATGGAGACTAACTATAGCTATATGCTATAAAGTTTCAATCCTAGTTCATTTCCAAATCGAGCGATCTATATTGAGAGTCCTTAAAATGTTGGTTCTTGGTTCTATGCTTGTTCTTCGATCGATGATTATACCATTTACAAAATTGTATATTAATGTTGTCAGGAAGCTTGCAACGCATAGAAGGGAGCATTTCGGACTATCTAAAGTATATATATTCTTGATCAGCATCATAAGGGGAATCGATATAGCCATGTCCGTCCGTGCGTCCGTCTGTTTCAACCCCAAAATCTCAGAAGTCTTCAAAGCTACGAACCTGAAATTTTTTCCAGATGCTTTGTCTGCAGGCTGGTCAAGTTAGAGTTTTATCCAGTTCGGACAAATATATCGTATAGCTACCATATAACCGATTGTTCCGGAATGAACACTGAGGAGCATACCTTTTCAGTCATCTAAATAAACCCAAACTCGGTTTGTATCAATTTGAATAAGCCCCACGCCCACCGACCAGATTTGATCTAGATCGGTTACATATATTTACAATGTGAGTGGTATATAAGCTTCGGCAAGCCCAAGAAGCTAGCCTTCCTCTCTTGTTAATGACTTAAAAATGTTTACTACAAAAAGCCTTGTGCGTTTGATATATTTATTTCGTATACATATTTTTTGACTGTTAATTTAAATAGTTCTTGGAATAGATATTATTTTTAAACTAATTTTGCTTTGTTCTGCTTGCATTCTGACAAGAATTATCAAAACCACATTAGCCAGTTGCCAGCTGCAGCAAGAAAAAAGCTGCCTGATATGAAACTCAGGGCTGTACCCCGACCGCAAGCTGCTTACAATATGTATTTGACAGTCGCTGCGACAACGAGTTGTCAGCACTATTGCAGGCAAGCAGTTGGCAGCACTTATTGCGCTGACATTGCCACTTATACGAACGCAATGCATGAACATATGTGGCACACACATACTTCCAATTTGTTTTCAATTGTGCGCGCAATTTTTGTGGAAGTGCAAGAACGAAAAGAGCAACAACAACTTGCAGTCGGATAAACATTTATTAACAATTTTTGTACGGCTACGCCTTAGTTTTTGTGTGAGTGTGTCTGTGCGTGTGCGTATACGATTCGCAATTTTATGGAAAATGTTTATTTAGTTGGCTTAAATTTTAAACAAATACCCAAGCACACGCACACCATCCTATTGCTCTCTATTTGTCTGGTGTCTCGTTGGGCGTTTTCTTTTATGCTGCCTTCTCCGTTCCGGGAATCGCGCTTCTTCGTGTGCAAATTTTGTTATATATTTTGTTTGGCACAAGCTGTTAAAATTACACTGTTTTTGATTTTTGCAGATCAGCGTGTCAGAAATGTCCCAACAACTTGCACACATCTAACCAGACTAGCGGCATTTGCCGACTGTGTGTGTGTGTCAATACCCATTGCCTGTGTTTTTGTTTCTGTGCGTGCATTTTGGTACATCCAAAATATCAATAAATTATAATAGCCATAAAATAACACACAAAATGTAACTGTAAGTTCTAATTGCTTGCATATATTGTGTGTGCTGCGCCTGAAAACGCAGTGGAAGGCTCGTTCGCGTCATTGTACTTTCGTTTGTGAAATTATTGTTTCATATTCTTGCAACGCCAGTTTTGTTCAAAGGGGCCGGCCCAAGGGGGTGCCTACATTAATATATTCTCTACCGTTAGGCAAATTTGTAGTGAATTTATACTGAAATTCCAGTTGTAGAGGGGCAACGGCCCTCCTGGCCCCTCTGGCTACGCCCTTGACCATTTATTTAGCAGCCAATTATTGTTAGGAAAGGGTAGTTCGGGCTGCGGCTGCCGATGCCGGCTCCAGCTAACGACTTAGCCAGATACAAATGTGATCAAATGCTGTCTGCTATGCAACTCGCTTATGGCAGTCCAATTGAAGCATGCGATACGAAATTCCAATTACACATACATATGTTCCTCTCACACATGTTCTTGGTTGTCAGAAACTTCTAGAATTCATTAATCTAGTTCGAATTTAGTTGAATATAATATAGATTTCTTCGGACTAAGCCTTGTTTAGATCAGGTCTTTGATATATTTTTTCGGGTTGAGCTTAAAAGCCCAGCAAACGTCCTTGCAGTCGATTAGGATTGATTAGGATTCAATGGGCTAATATTCTTAGTAATGATATTTTCTATATATCGAAACGATATAATTTCACATCAGACTTTTGAGTAAGTTGTTGAGGAAATGAATTATACATTTGACAGTTGATTTTCATAATACTTTTTTAGTCGTTTGTCCTCCTCTTCATAGTGGAATTCTGTTAGTTTTTATAATTTTGTCCCGATATTTGTAACACATAGAGGGAAGCAACTTCGACCTCATAAAATATATTCTTGATCAAAATGACAAGTCGAGTCAATATAGCCATGTCCGTTTGTCTGTCTGTCTGTTTCTATGCGAACTTGTCTCTCAGTTTTAGAGCTATCGAGTTGAAATTTTTACCATATACTTCTTTCTGCTGTAAGTCAAAATCGTCCAGACCGGACCACTATTTTATGTAACTCTCATATAACCAACCGAATGAACTCTTAGTAAAGGCGAATTGGTTGTTTTTTATACAAATTGAAACAAATTTTGTAAATGTCAGTTTTAGGAGCCTCTATATCAGCTAATTCCTAAGTATGAGGTTGGCTGCAGAGGACCGCGTCTAAATCAACAGGCAAGTCTCAAATGCAATTGTAAGAATGATACTATACATATAATATCCTATTTATTTATATAATATGATGAACTTTAATTCTAGGATGTTTTCCGCATATTAAGCTACTATGACAGCAAAGTGCAATTATCCAATATGCACAGGGATCATAAAAAACTTCATCATAAAAACTTCGGACTTTCCCTCGATTTTCTCGACAATTTCTGTTTTTCCAACTGAGTCCGATTCAAAGGAAAATATTGTAGAAGTATATGAATGTAGTGAATGCCCTTGTATGACTAATTAATTTTATTCTTTGCAGGAGTTTTATTTCATTCCTCGAGCTCGAAGAAAAAGGCGAGGTGGAAATTGTATTGCGCTAACACCAGAGTTCGATGAAGCTTTCTCCAATGATTTGAAGACCGAGCTGAAGTCTGATATATCAAATTGGAAATACTGAAAAGACAAGTGGGCGAAAATGCATATTTTACGTCGTGAAGACTTGGAAAACTTGGAGCCAGTCCAATTATTAAAAGACTGGCCGAAGTATGCTGACATTCGAGCGGCATATTTGGTAAGTGCATTTTATATTCTGCAAGGATTAAATGACAACAATGTTAATACTCATTTTATTTATAACCTTTTCACTTTATTCGCTATTTCATTTCAGATTCCAATTCATTTCCATATGTTATATCCCGGAAAATAATATATGTTATCTGCAAAATGCAAAGTTTTTAAAGGAAAAATTAAAAATGATCTTGCAATTGACTTGAAGTGGCAGACTATACTGGTGACTACCATTCTAGAATACATCCTTTCAAAACAAATATTTCAAAAATTGTACATTGTTAAATAAACGCCGATTATCGTTTCAGATTCATTTTGACCAACTTACTGCCAGGTGGTCGTACCGCCCTATAACTGGCATAGCTTTTATGTAAGACGACTGAGCAAAGTGTACTTTATCTGATTCGAAGGAAGGCTTCATAAACAGCCTTCCTACACGTGGGGACTACTAACGTAATTCAAACGATCTTATTATTAAAAACTATGACGATAACTGCACTCTGCACCAATTTATATTAGTGGAAGGCGAAAGTATTTGCATAAATTCATATTTTGTATACTTTGTAGGTTTAATTCATTTATTGAAAGCCTGAATATATGTTTCTAAATATTTAATACTTATATATATATGTTATATATATATATGCTGTATATTTTTAAAAACACTAATTAAAACCACACGAAATTGCAAACAATAAGCTACATTCTGAGGTAGCAACAAATAGCATTTCCAATAACAAAACTGCAGAAAAAGTATTATGAATAATAAAAGTGTAGAAAGGTTGACTTTGAATTATGTGTAAATACAATACATCCTGAAACCGCTGAAACCCCTTTAGTTAAGAATAATACTTACTTACTTAGAGTAAGGAATATATTTATAGTCTTAACGAATGGCCATATCATGCCCCTCAAATTTCTAATCAAATTTTTTTTGAGCTACCTAATATCCTTAACTTGGTTATTAAGAATCAAAACTCTTTTAAAAATATTAGACATTTGTTAAGTTTGTAAATTCGGATACATTTGCAAATGAAATAAATTTGCTCACACTCATCTATTTGTGGATGTTATTATTCTTTTACAGCTATGCCTCCATACTTATTGATAAAATTAGATTTTATTTGCCCTTTTGCTTTCATTTTATCACACATACTAAAAACTATAATTTACCATTTATTTCGTTACTGGACTTGGAGAAAGGAATGTAAATTTGTATAGCATAAGGAAACAAGAAGGTTTATTTTCTTGTAGGTTTCATTTTGGGAAACAATTTAGGTTTGGACTCTGTGTTAGGTTTTGTACAATCATTTCGAGCTAAACGATTAACTCTGAAACGAAAAGTCACACTACTGGGAAAAAGCAGTATTTAAGAAGCAAAGTTGAAAAAGCCATCTGGGCAAAATTAAAAAACTTTCAGGTGACTGAACATTTTTATTTTAACATAATGCATTTTAACATTTGCAAAACAATTCTGGCTTTGATTGACGAACAATTCTAACTTCTTCTGGTTAAATAGAAATAAGAAATTTAATACATTTTTTTTTGATATTTGTCTAACCATTAGATAGAAGAACGTTGCAGTTAAGTACATGTGTTATAGCTCTAAGATATTTGTAAGACATATATATATAAGATTATAATGACTAGTACATTGATTCATAAGTTTTTAAACTTATAGTACTAGGATAACGCTATGAATAGACTAACAGGTATCTCTAAATGTGGGCCATTAAAACACGCTTGGACGATGCTTTTCGAAGGCAAGCACAAAATGCAGAAATCATACATCATAGGGTCAATTACATGCAGAAAATCTCATGTCTATCCTTAGCTAAAAAGTCAGCTTAAAAAACGTTTAGAAAATGAAAATTGTTCTTATCAGTTCAAATCTGATCATTTGCTATTCACTGAAAAATGTGAATATAAAGGAGTTGAATATAAAAAGTCAACTTATGCATTAGTATCCAACTAACAATACAGAAAGTTATGCATTTTCAAAGAAAGTGTGTTCTTTAACTTAAGATTGAATCAATTATCAACACTAACTTATATATTGATATTGTTTAATTTGTTTAAGATGAAATCAATAGCATAAAATTTAATGTATTAGTGATAATCAGTAAGATTAATTATAATTTATATTTAACTGTGTATTTCTATATTTTATGACGAATTCAGTTTTGAATATTCTTCAACATTTGTATGTGTCTGTAAGCTTTCCGATGTAGTTCTATATTAATTTTCTTCTTTAAATTTAAAATAAAACTGTAAAACCAAATAAACGTGATTTCTTCTTTATATGGGAAAATTTACATCAAACACTAAAAATACCCAAAAGATTTATATATATATATCTCAAAATTGAATTAAATATCATACATTTTAAATATGTATTATAAGAACCCTTTAAGCTAAATACTTTCAGTATATGACGTGAAGTGTATAATATTTAAATTGAATATGATGCAAATTTGAAACAAATGGGAAGCTCGCTCAATGGCAATCGTAATTGGGCAAGACGAACTGCTTCCATGTATTTCAATGATATCAATAGTCCTTTGAATGTAAGAAGACCCACTTTCCGCTGCGACTTGCATTTGCCATGACGATCAACAAGGCAGGCACAGCAGCAATCGATACAAATAATTGTAGTGTTTCTCAAATATTTGTAGTGTCTTCTCCGTGTTTCTCAAAGGGTTTACTCTAAGTAGCCTGCGCTTGGGGTGTAAAAACCATCGCACTTATTCACATACGCGCCAGAAGGAAAGAAAAAACCTTGTTGTATACTAAAAAGCTCTTTAAAAAAATAAGAGAAACTTATCTTATAAATGTTGTGATTTAAAATATTAGCATCGCATAGTCGACACGCGATCTTCATACAACAAAGCAACCACAGCGTCGGAGGAGATCGCGATATCGCGCCGATAAATGGAAGAGGGATGGAAAAATAGATGCAAAACAGAGAAGTGTACAGTAATTTGGTTATGTAAGGGTCCTTCGATCATGGCTTAATGAAACCTAGAACACTCACTGTATTATTGACGGTAATTGAAACACTTTGTGATGGGCCTAATCCGCTCCTATGACAATTGCTTTAGCAGCAGCTTGAGCACACTTTTTTTGCCATAGCCGCAACAAATATCACGCGACCGCGACCTGCTATATCAATGAACAAATGAGTGCCTATAATTTTGGGATTCACCTTTGACTTTGTCCATTGACTGAGTCAAAAGCAAAACTGTACAATGAAAGGGACAGCACCACTACAACAATACGTTTGAGGAAGATATACATATGTACATATTTTGTTTTCGCAGAAGGTCTTTATCATAAATAGCAAGAATAATAATTAATTTATTTAATTGAATTTGCTCATATCCCAACAGCGCAAAAAAGAGTAGCAGCGGCTGCTCATATCCTCTTTCCACATCTTCAACTTCAAGCACGTTCACGTCACCCATTGAAGCAGCAGCAGCAGCAGCAAGCACATGTGTTAGTGCAGAGAGACGGAAATGCTCCCGTTTGCCTGTTAAAGAAAGTTGAAAAACGACAATTTTCTTCAGTGCAAGCCATCGACTGTAACGCATAGACTGGAATGCAATATGTACGAAAATAAATGAACTAAAAAACGAGTTTTATAAATCGTACAAGGGCCTCCCACAAAACAATAAATAAACACACTATTCATTTAGTGCAGAGTTGTATCAAAACAACAAATATAGACTCAAGCTTCACACGTCCTCAAACGCCTTATGGAGCAAATACACTAGATATATACATCCCAAATACAATAAACACCGTCGAAGTCGAAGACAAAAAATCAATAGGTCCAAGACTAACGACCCCGAATATGGCCTATAGCCAATAGCAGCCCCTGAACAAGTGCATAGTCGAAGCGTCTGCGTCTCAGTACCACTTACTTGTGCCAAAGAAATCCCTTCCAGGCTCAGAAGAGATAAATGGCGATTAGTAATTCACTATCGCCAAATCCATAAAAAAAAGTACATAAGGATAGATTAAAAATGTTGAATTTATAATAATGAGGCATACAAAGATGTAAGAATATTTGTTATTAATACAAAGAAAAGAAATGTTTTTCTTAGTTTAATAATTTTGAAAAACTATTATTAAAAAAAAACAAAGGAAGGCTAGCTTCGGCTTGCCGAAGCTTATATACCATTCACATTGGATGAGCCTTGAACTGAATCAGCGTGGGCGTATCTGCAGCTTAAGACTTCTGCGATCTCATTGTCGAAACAAACAGAAGAAGCGACGGACGGACATAGCTATATCGAGTCCCCTCGTCATGGTGATCAAGCATATGTATACTTTATATGGTCGGAAAGGCTTCCTCTTGTGCGTTGCAAGCTTCATGACAAAAGTAAAACACTATTTACACTATGAACAAAATGAATTCTATTTTACAATGAAATTTAAAAACGATTGTTTGTTCGTTGCACAGAACCAGAACGAATCCTCTGCGTGTGTATGGAAATGCTTCGGTTACAACGCTCCTTCAGTGATATCTTTTTGGCCTGACTTATGGGGGCAAATACGCCCAAAGGTTCCTCACGTTGTGGAGCATCTGATGATTGTGAGCGATTTGTGGACCGCAACTGATCTTTTGACTTCTTGATGGGGACCACCTTAGCCTTGCTTGTGAACTTAGGATCGCGTTCCGCCTTAACATCCGGCTTTACAGCTACTTTCGGTACCGGCTCTGCTTTGCGTAAAACGTCGTCCACTTGACAATGCTCCAGGTAATCGCCAATACCCGGTATTAAGGTGCGAGATCCACTAAATGCACTCCCATCTGTCTCTTGCGCATGCATGCGTTGAACCTCGCCCACCATTTTCTGCTCATTTGGTGACAACACCACCTCGTAATGTAGGGCGTAGATAGACTGTACGATGTAGTCATCATTGACGCTATCATAGAGAGTCGGCTCTGTGTGCATTGGTTCCTATTAGTGTTCATCCAGCACTTCGGGGACCAAAGAGTGTTGTTGTTGAAGAATTTACTTACCTTCGCAAAACATTTCTGTGTCATCTGGTGGCAACACCACCTCGTCATGTAGGGCGTCGATAGACTGTTCGATGAAGTCATCGTTAAGGCTATCATAGAGAGTCGGCTCTGTGGGTATTGGTTCACATTAGTGTACATCCAGCACTTCGGGGACAAAAGAGGGATATTGTTGAAGAATTTACTTACCTTCGCAAAACGTTTCTGGGTTATCATCATCTTTCAACAGAGTCTCATTCTCATCTGTCTTTTCCACAGTTACCTCGACTTGTACTTCAACTTCGCCCACCATTTTCTGGGCATCTGGTGTCATTGGCGTTTTCTTAGGCATTTGGCGAAACAAAAATATATAAGTAAGGGTAGACACGATGCCCACCAGGCATGCGTAGACGATGCCAATCGACGACAGCATAAAAAAATCCATTCTAAGCATATAGAGAATATTTGAATTATTTTGGTATACAATTTTGTAGCAAGATATATTATTTCGAAATGCACACATAAAATTCACTGATATCCTATTTTTCGGAGTGAAATAATTCGGATTGGTGTTAACTGTATGGCTAATACGTGTAGAATGAACAAAATATGTGCCTTGGGCTGACAGTTTTGGAAGCAAGTTGGAAACGCGCCACCTACGATGATAGAGAATTCTCTAATTCTACACAAACACTGTGCTGGTGCAATTTTCGCTGAATTTTAAAGAGAAAAAATCGAAAAAACATGAAAGGAAGGCTAGCTTCGGCTTGCCGAAGTTTAGATGCCATTCACGTTGTAAATGTAACCGTAAATGTTGGGCGGGTTGCGGTTGGCAAATACTTTCGCCTTCCACTAATATAAATTGGTGCAGTGTGCAGTTATCACAGTGTCAAAGTTTTTAATATGAAGGCTGTCTATGAAGCTTTCCTTCGAGTTAGATAAAGAACACTTTGCTCAGTCGTCTTACATAAAAGCTATGCCAGTCATTGGACGGTACAACGGCTGGCAGTAAGTTGGCCAAAATGCAGTTCAATGAATCTGAAACGATAATCGGCGTTTATTTAACAATGTACAATTTTTGAAATATTTGTTTTGAAAGGATGTATTCTAGAATGGTAGTTACCAGTATTGTCTGCCACTTCAAGTCAATTGCAAGATCATTTTTAATTTTTCCTTTAAAAACTTTGCATTTTGCAGATAACATATATTATTTTCCGGGATATAAGATATGGAAATGAATTGGAATCTGAAATGAAATAGCGAATAAAGTGAAAAGGTTATAAATAAAATGAGTATTAACATTGTTGTCATTTAATCCTTGCAGAATATAAAATGCACTTACCAAATCTGCCGCTCGAATGTCAGCATACTTCGGCCAGGCTTTTAATAATTGGACTGGCTCCAAGTTTCCAAGTCTTCACGTCGTAAAATGTGCATTTTCGTCCATTTGTCTTTTC
The DNA here is from genome assembly GCA_037043425.1 of Hirtodrosophila duncani. Taxonomy (NCBI): domain Eukaryota; kingdom Metazoa; phylum Arthropoda; class Insecta; order Diptera; family Drosophilidae; genus Hirtodrosophila; species Hirtodrosophila duncani. Next base: position 7,634 of record JBAMBM010000401.1, on the reverse strand, counting down.
AGCCTTTCCAATTTGATATATCAGTCTTCAGCTCGGTCTTCAAATCATTGGAGAAAGCTTCATCGAACTCTGGTGTTAGCGCAATACAATTTCCACCTCGACTTTTTCTTCCAGCTCGAGGGAAAGTCTGAAGTTTTTATGATGAAGTCGTTGCTCCCTGTGCGTATTGGATAATTGCACTTTGCTGTCATAGTAGCTTAATATGCGGAAAACATCCTAGAATCTAGATTATGAAATAATTAATTTGGTTGAGGGTATTTTAGTGTCGAGCATGATCGACTGTATCGTTCGCATTTATTTACATATTTGATCTACCTCTCACTCTTCCGCCAACTTAACAGCTTGTTCCTAAACTCATCAACGTCGATCCATGCGCCATGTGCTGCAAGTACGTTGAACGCAAAAGCGACGATTTCTATACCATCTACAACGACCAGCAGTCCAGCAGACCAGATATACACCTTTATCATTGCCAATTGGCACATCGTCGCCTGCCAATGGAGCAAGGTGAAAAAGTAGGAGTACAACTTTGACATGATTAGCCAGCATCACGGCGACACTCAGCTGCTCCATCAATTGTCTGACAATGCACGGCATCAGCTGAAACGTCTCCGCCCGCGCGGTCACCAAATGCGACAACTGCAGTAACACAAGCACGCCACAGCACCATTTGACCATGCCGGATGCCTCAATGTACATATCCGCACGTCATGCAGTTCCAGAATCAGTTTGCGCGTGCGCAATGCCCTCCACCAGTAAGGCGCAACAACAACAGCAGCAGCAGCAGCAGCGCACAAGCCATTTGAAAGCATCCGACAAGAACGCCGCACCATTTCCCACAGGATTGCCCAAGCGTGTCAAAGTGAAGTTGTCATCATAATCACATTAAAATGTCTCCTTGTTAAATTTGTGACTCTAATCAAATGTACAATATCGATATGTCGAGATTGTTACTGATATTTATTATCGATAACAATCAAAATGGTGGTGACTGATTTTAAGGTCACACTGGCAACCTTATTCAGCTTAATTTTTCTTGCAAACTGTAGCTGGCAGCCCCGTTCCAAGCGTTTTTCGTTTCCTGCTTAACTTGGGTTCCACTTTGCAGCAGCAAAAATATTTGTTAACTTTATTTGGAGTATTACAATATATAAAATAACTTAAGAGCTTTTCTCGAAATGGACTTAAGGGCAAACATAAAAAACAGCGGTGCGGAAGCCAACCAAAAATCGGCGGGTCCTGTCGTGCCTGTCATAAGTAAGGTTCAATCGTTGGCCAGCGGCGAAATCACAGTACGGCGTAAGAGAGGCCGCAAAGCGGACACGCCGCCGCAATTAGTTATGAATGTCGCACCACCAACGCGCGCCCGGGGACGTGGACGCCCGCGAAAACACGTGGACAATAGTTTTTCGCGTTCCCTAGGCAATACGTCAGCGGGTAACGACTCCGCCGCTGCAGCACCTGCCGGCACTGAAACAAAGATTATAACTGTGCCACCGTATCCGAAAGCTGTGCGCAATGTCAATATCAGCTGCAAGACGTCCGTGCGCAATTGTGCCACGCAGACAGACGAGGATTATTCTAAGAAGGCGTTGATACCAGTACCGGTGCCCATATTTGTGCCGCTGCCCATGTATATGTACTCGGCCCCCTTTCCTGTGCCAGTGCCCATTCCGCTGCCAATCCCAGTGCCCATATTCATACCAACGCCACGTAATACAGCACAGGGCATACTGAAGGAGATTAAAAAGATAGCAGACAAGATGCCCGCAGATCCGCTGCAAGCTGAGATGATTATGATGGCCGAAATGGTTGCCGAGGAGAAACACTATTCTGACTCCGATTCGAATAATGAAATCAACCTGAATCCTGGCTTGGTAACGCTGCAGTACCAGAACAGTCTGGAACAGCAACAACAGCAAGAGGTGGTGGATGTCGTTGCAGGCGGACGCAATTCCTATGGCAATGATATGCTCCAAATAGCACTCGAAATGGATACCGGCGACTATGACAGTCATCATCAGACGCCCACAGTTGACTTGGAGTCGACAATGACTGCAAAAACGACTTCGAATCAATCACGTATGGGTTACCATTCCATGCCCCAAATGAGTGCCCATCATCTAGAGCAGTCGCATCACATGACGGAGACGGTGCCGCGGTAAGTCAATTGAAGTCGCAGCGTCAGCAAAACCAAAATTTATCGCCTTTGAAATTGTAGTGCCCGACGTGGTCGAAAACGCGGCAGTGGCATTGACGCTGTGCTGGACTCACCTTTCCGCAATAGTCGCTCGGCGGTGAAGCGGCCACGCGGCAGCGAAATGGATCACTCGGCGCTGCAGCAGCGATCGCAGCAGGCTCAAGTGCCACAGGGGAAACCCGATTCTCAAATGTGCCTCAAGTACACGATTGCTATGAAAGGCTGGAAGCAATGGGTAATGGCCAAGAATGCCGGCGTCGCGAAGGGCTCAATGCGTGTGCGGCCAATTAAAACGGAACTGCTCAAAATGACCGCCGACGAGTTGAACTATGCGCTCTGCCTCTTCGTCAAGACGGTGCGCAAGCCCAATGGCACAGAGTATGCGCCTGATACAATCTACTACTTGGTGTTGGGTGAGGGTGATTGGGCCAAATGGTTTCTTAATCTTCCTGAATATTGCTTTCCTAATCTTAACCAATTGCTCTCTACAGGCATTCAGCAATATCTCTATGTGAATAAACGTATGGATAATATCTTCTATGATCCGTATTACGAGCGCTTTACTGAGTGTCTGGACCAGGTGGCGCGAAAGTTCTCCGGGTTGTACAACGATTCACGTGAGTGGTTGAGTTGAACGTACACGCAACTTGTTGATACTCACAAATCTCTTTCCCCATCGACAGAATATATCGTTACCCGCGTGAGCGAAGAGCATCTATGGGAATGCAATCAGCTTGGTGCCCATTCTCCCCATGTGCTGCTCAACACACTCATGTTCTTCAACGCCAAGTATTTTAAGCTAACTGTAAGAAACAATCTGAGGAGCATCCACTGTCAGCCAGCTGCTAATGCTTACGTTCTCGTTCTTCCTTGCAGACCATTCCGGAGCAGTTGCAATTATCCTTTACTCGCATCATGAAACACTGGAAGCGCTCACCGCATGATTCCAAAGTAGAAGGCACACTGCTACGATTCTATCCACCGCAGCCGCGTCTGGGTAAGTGCAAGTGGAGCAGACTCTTGTTTGCCTTTCAAATTATAATTGCGCATTGCCCAACAGATGCCAATCTGTGCAAGAAGATCTATGAACAGCATGAGAACGAGGATAATCCGCTGCGCTGCCCTGTGCGCTTATATACATTCTATCTCTCTAAATGGTATGTATAAATGATGGATTATCATCCATTGCAGAAATGAGCAGCAAAAATTAACGATCCCTTTTGTATATAACTTTGCGCAGCCCCGAGAGCGCAAAGACACGAAATAATGTCTTCTATTTACAACCGGAGCGCTCCTGTGTTCCCGAGTCACCTGTGTGGTACTCAACGGAGGCCCTCGATCAGGATGGAATGCAACGTATGCTGCATCGCGTCCAAATGGTCAAAGAAACATGGCGCAATTAACAACTTAATAATCAGCACTTGTTATATATATATATATATTATATATATGGTAATGGATATGTATATGTGTGCAAAGAAGCAGCTCCTTTGCTTCATATGAACCTAATGCGAACTCTCACTTTTCCCAACACACGATGTTGTGTTGTACTATATTGTAATTATTTCTAAATTGATATTTAGCACTCATATTTAACGGTTATTGTAATGTCCACGCATTGAGATATATATATATATCTATATATATCAAAGGTGTTTGATATTTAAACAAAAATAAAGCATAACAAGATTGGAAGACTATACCATCACCATTCATTCATTTATACCAATCTGGACGTTGGACTACAGTGGATGCAAGTTTTTTGGGTGAAAACTTTTCTAAGTTATGCTACTATGTGTTTCTTCTGGTACAATCGGTTATATGGGAGCTATATGATATGGTTGTCGAGCCAGATGAATGTCGCTAACTTAACCAGAGTGAAAATATAAGAAGCATCTCTTGGCTTAGAAGAAAACAGCACATTTTCTTACCGATACATCAGGAACCCTCTGGTGGGGCATCCTAGGCGAAGTACTTACTTCAATTGGCTGCATGTGGATTCCTATGGGAGCAAAGTAGTCAGAGTGAAGCTACGAAGTGCTCCATCAGGAAAATGCACCATAAGATTGATAATGGATATTCTTGGGTATGGTGCCGTCCTGCTGACACAAAATCTTGAATGTCTGCTGCGAAGAGACCTTGTTCCAGTTGTTTGTTTCTAAATCGCTCGGTACAAAAATACACAGTTTGCTTATTCCACTACTTGGTCACTCTAGTTCACCTAATTTGTAAGCCAGCATACCTGGGCAGTAGCATGGTCGGGCGTCTCTTTGCACATATACATATGAACCACCGCCGCCGTTTGTAATGCTGCCTTTGCCCCTGTGTACCCTAAATAGTAATTTATTTACAACGGGACGTTGACGTCCAATGCGCAGTACAGCTATACGATAGAGTAATAGAGTGTGTGCTTCAAACAGGTGCGGACTCTACCAACATTATTCAAATATATAACGCTAAATAAGAGGTTTAAATAGATCTGAAACTGCTGGTAGCCTATGACATGGCTTAATCATTTTCTATGTTAATTGAGACAGCTTAAGGTATGTGTTTACCCCATGAAAAGAGTTTAGACTTTTGGGAGAAAGTTATCACTGAGCTTAGAAAGATGCCCTAAAAGTTACAAGTTTAATAAACAACAAGAAAGGAAGGCTAGCTTCGAAGCATACATACCCTTGCAGAAACCCTTTAAAGTGTAGACAAGCAAGAAAATTTGGTTCAATTGCAATAAATAAAGAAAGGAAGGCTAGCTTCGACTTGCCGAAGCTTATATACCATTCACATTGTAAATATATAACCGATATCTGATATCTGAAGGCGTGGATACAAGAGATACAACACGAATTTGTTTTACTTTGGATGAAAAATAGATAGAAAAGTTATGCTCAAAAATGTTCATTCATATAAATAAATATATATAAATATATATATATATATATATATATATATATATATATATATATTATCATTATTAAAACAATAATGTAATTTACTAAAGATTTGAAACCTATCTAAGCATTCAAAGGTTCCAAAATAATTTCAGATTCCATAAATTTGTACACTAATCGAAACCCCCACAAAATCGACCAGAGTTTTGCATTATCTGTCTGCCAGCCCGAGTTTGCCATCAATATTAAGAGGATTTAAAGCTTCGGCTAAGTCAAAACAACTGATTCTTGCATATCACAACCATTATGATGATTCTTAATGCTTTGACACAGTGCCAGAGTACAAGCACACACAAAGCCACCCACATTCACACACAGAAAGCCAGGCCAGGACCCAGAGCAGAGCTGAGAGAGTATGTATGTGTAAATATCCAAGCAAATGTTGTGCCTTGTATCGAGTGTATCAAAAAGTTGCAGCACTTTATGGCCCATAAATATTTATGTCTCTTGTTCTTGTTGTTGGTGCTGCTGCTGTTGTGGGGGCCAAGGAGAAGAGACCCATGTGGCAAATATTTTGGCAACAAAATGCAAGCAACGCTGACAAGCCATGTTAACGAGTTTCAAATTGGCTCAGCCCAACGGCCGGCTCCCAAAACGATGGTAGATGTTAGGGAAGGACATAAAGTCCGCGGTTCAAAGTATGCGAGCAACATTGTTAGACATTGGCAGAACAAACACCGGCACATGGACATATGATGAGCCTGAGATAATGTTGCACCGCTCGTCCTTTTGCCAGCTCCAGCCTACGTGTGTGTGTGGTTGAAGCCTAATCAGAGTCTGGGGCGTAGTCATTCGCACAATGCAAATTTTTGTGTTCCCCTGATGGGAGGGCGCTGAGAGTGAACTGAAAATTGCTCTGAGGTAGCGCCCAATAGGTGTGATGTGCCTGAGCCTGGCTCTTAAGATTGAACTAGTGTCGAAAGCAACTTCTCAAAAACAACCGCACCGAAATCGACTTGCCGGAGGCGCCTAAATTGTTTCATAAGTTGAATACAAATTAAAGACGCACTCCACGATGACAAGCACCACCCGACAAATCCTTGACGCTTTTACGGTCTACTGGTTACACTTTGATTTAGGCACATGTACGGGTGAGTATGTGGCAAGGGCACGTTTTGTCTGTGCCGCGGCTTCTAATTCTAATTTTAATAAAGCAATGCCTAGAGCTCACTCCCCTCTCTCTATCTCTCAGTGTGTATGTCTAACTTGGTTTTTACATTTTTCACAATGAGAACAAGCAATGTTTGTATTCACTTACCCCGAGCTCCACATACATAGTGTATATAGCGTAGGGCAGGGTAATCACCATCCCCGTTAGCCAGGTGGCACAGCAACACACAAAGCCAGGCAGACGCCCCTTCAGCGGATCGTTTAGCCAGCGCATTCGATCCCAGGCAATCAGTATGTGGGATATCATGGCCACATGCAATGGTATGTCCTGCGAAAAGAAAAGCAATTAATATCATATAGAAACAATAATCACAACAAACTAGAAGCAATTATATTGTTTACTTCTCCAATGGCAATGGCTGCAGTTGCAATTGCAGCTATTTTTGTGATTGAAACAAATTCAATTTCCTACATTCGTGCGATTCTCAGCAATCCTCAAACTTAATAAATAATTGCATACAAGATTTCGTTGAGTCGATAGAGTCGCAGGCCTCAGCAGCCAGTACTCTATAATTAAGTTAATTGTTTCAATTTAATATTATAAAATTATAAATATTTAAAAAATTCCCCTTGACAGTTTATAGCCCGTGTATGAGTCTTGTTGCGTCTTCTTCGCAATGCGCGGAATACGGGAACACGCAAAAAAACAACAGTATGGAATGAAGGAATGGCAAATGACAAAAGAAAAAAACGATGAAACACACCCACACATACACACAAATTTAGTTCAACTCATTCGATTTGAACATCACATTTCAGCTTGAATATATATGCACATTTTTAGGGGTTTTTTATAGTAAATGCGCATTAAGAAAAGGCTAGATTTGAAACCAACGTATGCGTCTTGTGGGGTGTTCTTCGCCTTGCTGCCTTGCTCCAGCGCGACTCGAGCTGCGCGGCTGCCTTAGCTCGGGGATATATAAAAACGCAAGAGCATGGAATGGAGTAACGGCAAACGAAAAAAAAAAACACGTATACACACACACATGCATGCACATATAGTTCAACTCATTCGGTTTGAACATGGAATGGACTAACGGCAAAAGACGTAGGAAATAACGGCGAAACCACAAAACAAGTATACACACTCACACATATGGTTAAACGCATTCGATTCAAACATCAAATTTCAGGTTGAATATGTACATACATATGTACATATTTTGGGGTTATATTCTCGCAATGATATGGTAAATGCGTATTACGAAAAGGCCAAAGCCGATATGAATTTCAAGCTTAGATCTCTGATTATTGTTATTCTCATATCCGTTTTATACACTCCCTTAATATTAAACGCAAAGCAACAGCAGCTCCTG
>JBAMBM010000395.1:0-27417 GCA_037043425.1 Hirtodrosophila duncani | reverse complement strand
GCCAAATGAGTATAGACCCTCGTTTGCATAGAACATTGCTATATTGATTAGGCTGACTAAGAATATATATAGTTCATACTGGCAGAATCGGCTGTGAATAATGAAAACTAAACCAATTCGAACTGTTTGGCAGCAGTCCCAACAGTTTTTAGACATTGAAAATGCTCTCGCCTTTCTCAATGGGTTAAGAAATTGTTGTTTTTCATTGGAGAGAGAAAAATGCTCCCCTAATAAAATAATATTAAGAAATTTAACATAAAATTTCCTTTATCTATTTTGCTTAGGCAGCAGAATCGCGCCTAATCCAAACAAATCAATTCATATTTTATATCTTTTTCTATGACCAACCAGGCGTATACGTAATCTAAATGAAAATTCGCTTTAAAAGCAAATTGCTGGCCTAGCCCAGCGGGCGGACACGTCTGGCGAAATGTTTGTGAATGCAAACAAGCCGAGTTGGAGTTTATTTAAACTTGGTACGCAAATTGCCGAGCAGTCGAGCGAGACACAATACTACTCCTCGTGCCATGGCATATTCATTGTCAGGGTCAAGTTTAGGCACTTTTATTGGATAATGGATAATGTTTATGCTGATAATGCGCCTTGATATGGCTGGGCTGGCGCTGGCGCTGGCGCTTGCGGAACTTTGTGCGTAAATATTTGACGCTGAAATAAATATAACTCAGCGGCTTCTAAGCCTGATTGAAGTTATTTAAACTTACGGCAGCAGCCACAAGAACACAAACTCAAATAATTTACGAAATTACTTTTTTGTTTTGGCCGAATGACCTTGGCCATATCAGATGGGGGCTTTGCGTTTGACACGTTTGTGGTCAAGCACCTTGCCGTGGGTGCGGTTGCTACTGGTCTGTGTCTTCGTGCTCGTCGTGTTCCCGTCGCATTAATGACAGGCGACAACAGCCACTGGACGGGCATCAAAGGACTAGACTGGTACAGCAGCAGATCCTGGTCATTTGCCTTGGCTGACAATTGTTTTGTGAGCCTTTTATTGTTATGGCATTCCTTACTTATTTCGCTGTCGTTTTGTCGTTTTTCTTTTTTGCAACAAATTCGGTCGACGTGCTTTGAATTACAATTACATGGCAAGGCATTTTACAGAGATTTTTCTTTCTTTTTCTTTCAATTTTTAAATATGTCGAGTGTTGCGGTGCCTGCTGCCTGCTGCCTGCTGTGTGTCTGCTTGTTATCAACTTTTAATGGCATTTTCGGTGTGAAAACTTTCCATTTTAATGCTCTGTTCTTTATGTTCTCCTTGTTCTTGTTCTCTGCTTTCGTGGCATTGCATTTATTTGGCGGCCAAATTGAAATGATGATTGTTATGGACATTAATCATTAAAATCTGATTATGAAATGCATGAACTTGAAGATTGGAAAAGTTTGACGCACTTAAAGCTGCACAGACGCTGGTTGACTCTAGGTTGGCCGCAATTGACAGAGAAATCACTCAGTTACTCTTGCTCAACCGCTGTAACAAACCTGCTGCCGCTGTTTCCTCACGCAATTGATTACAATAGAATGCTGACAAGGCTCTCATCTGCTCTCTTATCTGTGGCAGCATGTGTATGACTCTGTAGATAGATGCTGATATAAATAACTTGTTAATCAACATTTTTTAAGTGATTTTTTTGAGGCATGCAAATGCGTGTTAAACAAGTCAAAGCTGTAGCTTTTCCTTAATAGAATTATAGATTTAAATATCACAACAAAAGCTCGACTTAATTGGTTTAAGGCTAACTGAAGGCCATTTTGAACTATGAAACTAAAAATATTATGCATTCTTTTGCTTGTTCGCTTTGTTTGAATCGACTTAAGAGCTTTTACAGTGACTTTACCAAATGCTCCAAATTACATGACTTTTCTATGATAAGGATTTGTTTGTTTACAATTGATCTAAGCTTGCCTCAAGTTGCCTTCTGCTTCTGGGCCAACTTACTAAGCCAAGGCTGCGCGTTCAAGCTTGGTTCTCTTAGAGCCCAGAATACCACCGTCCCTATGACGACGGATCTCCTCATGGTCTTGACGACGTTCAGAACCTTGCCAAAGTTCGCCAAAGTTGTTCTCAACGGCGGTGACCAAAGCGGTGCAGGTCTTGCGTTGCAATAGGCATCCAGAGCGAACCTTGCCCTTGACAATTCAGTAGGGCACACCCATCTTGCGTCACAGAGTGCCCAGGAACGCCACCAGCTCCAAGGTATACACATGGTGAGCAATGACCGCAATGACTGGGCCTTCTGTTCAACGAGCTTGGTAACAGTGTTGGTGCCGGACGACACATAGCTTCTTCTTGGGCTCAACATTCTCCACAATTTTCCTCAAGCGTTGCTTCTTAGCCAGCTGCGACTTGGGGCGGTACTTCTCGAGCAGCTTGAACAGCTTCACAGTGGTGGTCTTGTCCAGGTTCTGGCTGAACTGGTGAATTGGTGACGGCACTTTCTGCAATACGGCCTTCTGGCGCTGGACGGCGAATGCACTTGGGCTAGCGGACGAAACACTCTTTAGCTACACATTTTGGCCAATGCCAAATTCCTTCGGACGCTTTTCGAAGAACTGGTCCAGAAATTTCTTGACGACGGGATTCTTCACAGCTAATGGAGCTGGGGCCATCTTCTTAATCACTGGCTTCTGCTCTGGTCTGGGTTTCTTACCAACCATTGTCAAGCGCTTTAGTTCAAGATTTCACCAAAAAGACAGTCTATATCTGCCCTCTCTGCTGTCAAAAAGGTAGCCCTTAATGTATGTGTGCAGGACTTAGCACTGCAGCCTCCATGGCTCACTTTCTCGCATACTTTGGACTAATGCAAGTAGTTTTGGGTTTCACTCATCAGAAAAGAGAGTTTTTGTCAGATTAGAAGAAAAATGCATAAAAACTTACACCTGGATGCGAAGGAGTGAGCCATGGAGGCTGCAGTGCCAAGTCCTGCATACGTATTGTAGTGCGAAACTTGTTTCCTATCGTCAATTCTAGGATTCAATGTCAAAAATTGTATATAAAACATTTTCTTTATGCAAATTTTATTAAATTTAGACAATAATATTATGAATATATTGGTATATTGATTAAGAAGTTATACATAAAATATAAATTTCCTACAGCTTAAAGATAACCTTGTCGTTGATAAATATTCAACTGAGTCATGCTTCTTTATATACTTATATATATTTGCTTGTTATTTATGAATTCTCGACTGAATCACAATTTCTTCCTTGACTTTGCAGCTTCGTTTCGGGCATCTCGCTGCTGGGCACCTCAACGGAGATTTATGTCTATGGCACACAATATGCCTTCATACTGATCACACTGGCCATATCAGGTGTTATCTCTTGGTATATTTTTCTGCCCGTCTTCTGCAACCTACAGCTGACTTCCACCTATGAGGTAAGCAGAGCGTTGTCTGATTGTATATAAAATTCTTTATGTGTTGCTCTTTGCTTTTCTTATGTAATATAACATTTACTTAAGTGTGTTATTTTGTGTTTAATTTATTGATTTATGTGTGTGTAAATAATATAATTTATATTTTATGTGTTAAAAATAAGTGAATCAGTGAATAGCAGCTCGAGCATGTCTGAGAGGGCAGCGACATTTTAATTGTAGGCGAGTTATCTGCCACAGACAGCAGTGGCAGCTATCAGCTATCAGTTCCATTGAGCAGTGCGTGCTCTTTCATGGGAAAAACATTGAAAAGAAAATACACAGCTTTACAATACAAATTTCCATAGAATTTTCTAAAAGAAAAACTAAAGACAAATATGTGTGTGTGTGTTTGTGTGTGTGCAATCAGACAAGTGAATGCATGTATTTGTTTTCGAATGCAAAACATGCTGTTGCTGCTGCTGCTGCTGCTGCTGCTGTTGTTGCAATGATGTTTTGTTTTTGTCGAGCAATATCTACGAGCGTTTGGCAGTTACAATAAGCTTAGAAGTGCATGCCAACAATGCCAATTGTTTGGCCTGTCCTGGTACACGGAAATGTGCACGAACTGCTGCTCCTGCTGCTGCTGCTATTTCTGTGCTGTTTCCATAGTTCATAAGCTTATAAGCTACATGGCGTATGTGTAATATTCGATTATGTATACGCGCACACATAGACATGTGCCGTATGACAATGTTTATGTGCAAACAAAAAAAAAATGAAGAAGAAAAGAAAAACAAGCAAAAAAAGAATATTTCCAGTACTTCGAGCTGCGCTTTAACAAGACCCTGCGGCTGGTGGGCTCGTCGCTTTTCACCCTAACCACGGTGAGTATCATTCGATTTTTGGTATATATATTTTGAACAACTTTGAAATTGAACATTTGAGTAATTTGTGGCATATTTACTTAGATGATCTGGCTGCCCATTGTTATCTATGTGCCGGCATTGGCTTTTAATCAGGGTAAGTACTTCTTTTGGCTACCATTGGATCAAGAAGTCCATGTGCATATATGTATATCTCTATCTCTCTGTAGCAAGATAAGCAAAGCGTATATATGCTTAGATGTTTGCTCAAAGTAGCTCGTTTGCTTTCTAATCCATGTGCAAGTTCACAGCATTTCCCAGCTTGTATTCTAGCCAGATCCTAAGATCTAATTTACACTCTTTCTCTGCCTCTCTCAAACTCTCTGTTTATCTCTCTAATTCTTTCTCTATTTTACAGTCACTGGCATAAATGTCCACATCATCACTCCGATTGTGTGCATTGTCTGCATTTTCTATACAACTGTGGGCGGACTGAAGGCTGTCGTTTGGACGGATGTCATTCAAACCATATTTATGGTGATTGCCATATTCTTTGTCATTATCAAGGGCACCATCGATGTGGGCGGACTCAGTGTGGTTATTCAGCGAAATTTTGACAGTGGACGTCTCGAATGGCCAGAGTAAGTTGAACAGCCTTGAAAGATAAAATTTTCATATATTCTAAATTATTCAGAACTAAATTTTCATATATTTCTATCGCATTACATATTTTGACTTCGAAGGGAAATAATTTAAGGTTTTAAGAGGGATTTTCTATACCATTCAGAAAATGGTATCTACATTTTGTCAGCAAGCTTGCAATGCATAGAAGGAAGCGTTTCCGACTATATAAAGAATATACATTCTTGATCAGCATGGCAAGGGGAATCGATATAACTATATCCGTCTGTCCGTCCGCCCGTCCGTCTGTTTCTACACAAATATATCAAAAATCTTAAAAGCTACAAAGCTTACCAGATGCTTGCTTTGTCTGCAGTCTGGTCAAGTTCAAGTTTTATCCAGATCGGACAACTATATCGTATAGCTCCCATATAACCGATTCTTCCGGAATGATTAGTAAGTAGCAAAACTTTTCTGTTTTTCATCCAAAACAAATCAAATTCGGTTTGTATCCATTTGAGAACTCTCCACGCACACTGGCCTCATCTAATCAAAAATATTTAGAAGTTCGTTGGAACTCTCTAAGTTCTAGCTTCCCTCATTCTACATATATTATAGTTTTTTACACATTTTCCAACACAGATTCACCATGGATCCCAAGGTGCGCATGTCGATTTTTGCCTTGATGGTGGGCAATGTGGCCTATAACTCCTATAACCTGGGCTGTAATCAGATCATCACACAGCGCTATATGTCGCTGCCTGGCTTGAAGGAAATGAAGCGTGCCTCAGTTCTGTTCATTTTGGGTCTGACTATACTAAATGGCGTCTGTCTATATAATGGTGTGCTGCTCTATGCTTCCTATCATGATTGTGATCCCTTGACCACAAAGGTGAGATTTAAAACTCAAAAATCGCTGATCAATGATTTGTGATACCAAAGATATTCTCGAAATTGTCATAAGATCATTCATTTGATCAGTAATCAAAGTCATGCACCTTTATATAATATGCCTGCCACTTTCAGCTGGCCAAGGCCAAGGATCAGTTGGTGCCATTGCTTGTTATGGACACGCTTAGCTCATTTCCCGGTATCCCTGGCATGTTTGTGGCTGGTGTCTTCAGCGCTGCCCTCAGCTCTCTGTCAACTGGCCTCAATTCGCTGGCTGCTGTCTTCCTCGAGGACTATATCAAGCCAATGAGGGAAACTCCCTTAACCGAACGTCAAACTGCCATCACCATGCGCCTTTGCACTGTGCTAATTGGCACTCTTAGTGTGGCATTGGTCTTTGTGGTCGAGCGCATGGGAACGCATGTGATGCAGCTGTCCATGAGCATGGCATCGGTAGCTCAAGGTCCGCTATTGAGTCTCTTTGTGATGGGCCTGCTGTGCCCGCGCATTAACTCCAAAGTTTGTATAGGCAAGAATCAAAAGTAAAGGAAATTGAAGTGCTGATATACTCTTTTGTTTTTAGAGCGCCACAGTGGGTATAATATGCTCCTTTTCCTTCATGACATGGCTGTGCCTGACAGCGCAGCTGGCCATGAACGAGGGTGAGCTGCAATACGAAACGAAACCTGTCAGCGTGGAGGGCTGCGATTATGAGTTTCAGCGTGTGCCAGAACTGGTAACACCTGCCAATGCAACGCTTACACAGCCGAAGGAGTAAGTCGCTTTTGGGGAAAATATGTATATAGAGCAAACCACTTAAGATCTCTTTCACAGCTCGCTAAGCCTGGCCCAGCAGATCTATCATATGTCATTCATGTTGTATTCCATAAGTGGCGCCAGTGTGGGCGTCATATCTGCCTATATAGCTGGCTTCTTCTTTGGACGCAATAAGATTGAAGACGTGGATGTTGAGCTGTTGGCACCCTGTGTGCGAGGCTTCTGTAAGACAAACTATGCCAGCGTACAGTTGGACGATCAAACATTGAAGTCATCCCTGGAAAAATCATAGATTTTGTTCAAATTTATCTTTGTGATTGAAATAAATTGTTATGTTTAAGCAGATGGAGAGTTTTTGATTGTAAATTGGAGTTTTTAAACTTGAAAAAAGAGTTGTGAAATTGTGGAGATATGTCAATAACTTTATTCTTTCTAAAACTATAATCTCTTACAGTATTTCTCTCCATATATTATTGGCTTTTAATCTTGTGACTAATCCATAACTCTTGTGAGCTTAATTGGCTAATGAAATTGTTAATAACTATTCCTCTTTGTGCATGATTAGCTTATTTAAAAATGTACTTAAAGTTGTTGAAATCCAATTGAATCCTAACCTGACTTCGAATTCCCAAAACAAATTTAGTACTTTGAGTTGCGCTATGGCCCAGGCATACGCAACTTTGGCTCTGTGCTGTTCGTTGTGGGCACGGTGAGTCTCAAATCTCTGTCCAAAATCGAAATCCTTAACTAAATTCAAACTCCCTATTAGATGCTGTGGATGCCTGTCTGCCTGTATATGCCAGCCATCACTTACAGCCAGGGTGAGTGAGTCTTTGACTTCTCTGATTGTTTCCATTTAATATACATACTCGCTCCTTTGCCTCCGCTTGCAGTTACCGGGACTGGTGTCCATGTAATTACACCTATTGTCTGCATTATCTGCACCTTCTACACATGTGTGGTAAGCATTAATTAAATTCTACTTGTACTGCTCCTGCCCTCGCTGCCACAACTCATGTTGTGGCCATACAATTGCATTTCCAGGGTGGACTGAAGGCCGTCATTTGGACAGATGTCACACAGAGTTTCATCATGTTCGGCTCCATAATAGCGGTCTGTATCAAGGGCACCTACGATGTGGGCGGCCTGGGCGTGGTGTTGCAACGCAATGACGACAGCGGACGTCTGAATGCGCCCGAGTAAGTGCTAGAATGATTGGAAAATTCACTGAACAATGTAATTTGATTTGTTGTGAGAGAGAAAACTCATTCTAAAAGAGTTGAAGTTCGAACAGAAATCACAGGGTCGGATGGGAAATGGAACAAAAGGCGAAGAGGTTGACGGGGTTCTAAAAGCTTTGTTTGAAAATAGGTGAAAATATAGATACTTCCTGTCTGATCTTAAATGTTTTGTTCATCGAAAAGTCCACTTAAAATATATATCTTTTTCAAGGCTCAAATCAATTTGGCATCTCAACAGCTGAAAAAACCTCCTTAAAATTTTATTAAAATTTTCCAAGCCCCTAGAACCCTACATCCCATCATCCTCTATATGCCATTCCGCCCCTGGTTTAAATTACAAGTTGTCACAAATATCGTTACGTATTTTCTATTACATTTCATGCTCGCCACCCAAATAGTTGGACCTGGGATCCCACAGTGCGCCTGTCGATGCTATCGGTGATTGTGGGCGGCACCCTGCATAAAATACAATCATCGGATGTTAATCAAGTGTCCATACAACGATTCCTATCGCTGCCCAGCTACAAGCATGCCAAACAGTGCATGTTCCTCTTCACCCTGTTGCTCATATTCCTGTTGAGCTGCTGCAGTTATATGGGTTTGGTCACCTATGCCGTTTACCATGATTGTGATCCCATTAGCACAAAGGTAAGTGGTGATCTTGAGCCGCAGAGGGCATCATTTGACAACTTCCCAACTCTAATTAAAGCTGGCCAAAGCCAGTGATCAGCTGCCTGCGCTGTTGATGATGCGTACTTTGGGGAATTTCCCTGGATTGCCGGGTCTTTTTGTGGCTGGCGTCTTTGGTGCCTCGCTGAGCTCTCTCTCAACGGGTCTCAACTCTCTGGCCTGTGTGATCACCCAGGATGTGGTGCGTCCTCTGCTGAAGAAACCTCTGACTGAGGGGCAGACTGCCTTTCTGCTGCGCGCCACAGTTGTGGCTTTTGGTTTGTGCTGCATGGGCCTGGTCAGCATTGTGGAGAAACTGGGCATGGTGGTGCAGTTGGCCACTATGACGGCGGCAGTGTCTATGGGTCCACTGTTGGGCATCTACGCCATGGGCGTTTGCTTGCCTTGGGTTAATGGCAGAGTAAGTTCTGAAAATACTTGAAATTTGTGTAATTTTTAATATTCCTTCTGCCAGAGCGTTTTGGTGGGCAGTGTGGTATCCCTTGTGGCCCTGGCCTGGATATGCCTCAAGGCGCAATTGGCGCAAATGGATGGAGAGATACGTTATCCCAAGATGCCCGTTTCAGTGGATGGCTGTGACTACGTCTACGATAATGCCACAGTTTGGAGTCATCTGCATGAATATACGTGAGTGAAGGCAAGGATTCAGCTTACCCCTATCTCTCTCTCTCTCTCTCTGTTTCTTTTTCCACTTACCGCTGCAGACCCTCAACGGAGCGTAATATATATCACTTGTCATTTTTCTGGTACACCGCCTTGGGTGGGGTTATATGCACTTTGGTGGCCTTGCTGGCCAGTTTGGTGCTCGGCTGGCAGGATGTCTCTGAAATCGATCCTGCTCTAATAACCCCCTGTATGCGTCGCTTTTTACCTAAGAAACATTATCAGGCTGTTGATTTGGAAGAACTTTTTAGACGTAAGACGCAAGCTGATGCCACAAAATCAACAGCTTTAAGCCCCGAACAGTTGACCGATTGATTCTCAGATATATAAAGCCCCAACGATAGTCTAATAAAACCGTATTTTTCAGATCGCTAAAAGGCGTTTTATTTTGTTTTTGTCCAGAACTTGTGTTGCGTCCCAAATAAACTACATATCATATGAGAAACTCATCCTGTAAATACAACACTCGCATCCTATAAAGTCCTTGCTTTTGCTTCTGTTTTGATTTCATGACCTTAAAGTATTTTGAAAGACGCTTCGATCGACGTGTGCGCATTTTTGGTTCCTGTCTATTTGTGGTGATGAATGTGAGTATGAGAAGCTCTAAACCAATCCAAACTAGCTTTATAATGTTTAAATATAACCAACTTCGCAGATACTTTGGCAGCCGATTTGTATATATGTGCCAGCCTTGACTTTGAACCAGGGTAAGCTGAATGGGACTTGAGTTCAATTCAACATTTTAATTCATCTCAATTGTTTAGTATCTGGCATCAGTGTGCATACGATCGTCCCCCTAACTAGTCTTATATGCATTGTCTATACCAGCATTGTAAGTGACCTTCAAATATCCTTGGTTCAATCGATATAAACTAACTCTTTTAATCAACGCAGGGCGGCATCAAGGGCGTTGTTTGGACAGATGTCATCCAAGGCTTTGTTATGGTTGGCTCCATGGCCTTTGTCATTGTCAAAGGCACTTGGGATTTGGGTGGCTTGAGTGTGGTCTTGGAACGCAATCGTCAATATGATCGTCTAGTGGGACCAGAGTAAATGAAACCTCCTTAGCTACTCTATGGATACTCTAACCTGTTCATCCTTCACAGCATGACATTTGATCCCACAGTGCGTATGGGTGTTTTGGCCCTTTTTATTGGCGGCGCCATCTTTAAGCTGCAGGCCAATTGCATCAACCAAACCACTGTCCAGCGTTTCCTCACTCTGCCTAGCATTAAGCATGTGCACAAGGCCTTGGTGTTATCCCTGATTGGCTTTATGTTGGTCATGAGCATGTGCATCTACATTGGCATGCTGGCGTTTGCCGAGTATTATCATTGTGATCCCATAACCACAGGAGTAAGTTCTAAGAGATGCTCGTAGGTATTTGCTGTGGCTAACTATTTTCTTCTTTCGCCAGCTGGCACAAGCCAAGGATCAGGTTATACCGCTGTATGTGATGCAAAGTGCTGGCTCGGTGCCAGGCATTGTGGGCCTTTTTGTGGCTGGTGTCTTCAGTGCCGCCCTCAGCTCCTTATCCACGGCGCTTAATTCCTTGTCTGCGGTGGTGCTGAAGGATTTTGTGGAACCATATCGTAGCAAACCACTGACAGAACGCCAGACGGCCTATGTGCTGAGGGGTGTGGTGGTGGTGTTCGGCTTGATCTCCATGGCCAGTGTGCCGATTGTGCAGAAACTGGGCATGGTCATGCAGCTCTCTTCGACAGTGGCGGCCATCACTTGTGGTCCACTGCTGGGAGCCTTCAGTGTGGGCATGCTGTTGCCCTTTGTGAGCACACAGGTGGGATGGTCAGAAAGGAAATCCAAAAGAAATATATCAAAGCAATCTTTTAACCATTTCCAGAGCCTGCTGACAGGCATCTCGCTGGCGGTCAGTTTTACTTCCTACATAGTGGTTAGAGCACAGATTGCCATAGCCACTGGCCAGATGACTTTTCCCGTCAAACCCGTATCCGTGGAGGAGTGCAATTATCAGTTTGAACTGCCAGCCAGGTGGAATGTTAGCTCAACAGCTGCGTATGTTAATGCTCCAAGGATTTCTTGAAATTATACTGTTATACTTATATCAACTCATCCTCATTCTCCCAACTCAGGTCTACTGCTGAGCCCAAGAGCCACAGCCTGCATGAGCTGTCATTCCTTTGGTATACCTCAATTGGTGCCTTTGGCACTCTCATATGTTCACTTCTAGCCACATTGTACTTTGGCAAACAGGATGTGCGAATGGTGGACAAGGAACTGGTTGCTCCAGTCTTGCATAATTTCTGGTATGGCCAGTACAAGAGTGTGCCCAGCCTGGATGATACAGATGCCGATCAGGCGGCTGATGAGAAAACGCAACTGGAACTGCATCAGTCCATCACGGTGCCCAAGCTGGATGAAACGGAGAAGTCCTAATTGATTTATTAATGATATTATATAAAATAATAAATAAATATGATAATCTTAGCCCAAATGCAGCCTTGTAGTTTGATCTTAGCTTTAAGAATTGTTTTGTTTGAAACTTAAACTAAGTCCCTTCCCCCCTTTTAGCTTATCTTCATAAGCAGCTTAGACATGGGTCTGTTCTATGAACTCGAACTCGCTTTTGGCCAAAACCTGAACTTACACATGCTTATTCTTTCAGTACTTTGAGAGACGTTTCAGCCGGCGTATGCGTTTGTTCGGTGCATCCTTGTTTGTCCTGAAGGCGGTAAGTAAAGCATTCCCCCAAAAACCGCTTTGATCTATATATAATCAGCTTGCCATTTCAGATCATCTGGCTGCCCATAGCAGTGTATGTGCCAGCTCTTACCTTCAATCAGGTCAGCGGCATTGGCATCCATACGGTCACACCCATTGTCATCATCATTTGCACCTTTTACACCTCGGTGGGTGGCCTTAAGGGTGTCGTCTGGACCGATGTTATGCAGAGCTTTGTCATGTATGGATCTCTGGTTGTCATTATGATCAAAGGAACCATGGATCTGGGAGGTCTTGGTGTGGTCTGGCAACGCAATCTGGAGGGTGGACGTCTCAATACTCCTGAGTAAGTAATTTGAATTGGCTTGATGTGGAGAACTTGCCAAATTGTGATATGCTTACAACCTATCCAGGTGGTCTCTGGATCCCACAGTGCGGCTGAGCGTTTTATCTGTCTTCGTGGGCGGCACATTCTTTAAGCTGCAGAACACTTCCATTAACCAGACCACGATTCAAAGGTTCATGTCCTTACCCTCCTTGAAGCACATCAAACAGACTCTGATCACATTCTCTATTGGCTTGGTGCTGCTCTATGGAGGCTGTATATATGTGGGCCTGGTTTGCTATGCCACCTACTACGATTGCGATCCCATGTCCACGGGTGTAAGATGTGACTGACTTGTCAGCCAGGTTAGAGTACTACATACATCTTCCATTCCTTAGCTCGCTGGACGTCGAGATCAGCTGGTCCCCCTGCTGGTGATGCGTGTGCTGGGCGTTGTCCCTGGCCTGCCGGGTCTCTTTGTCTCCGCCGTCTTTAGCGCTGCTCTTAGCTCTTTGTCCACGCTGCTTAACTCGTTGGCTGCTGTCATTCTGGAGGACTTTGTTAGGCCACGTATGGGTGGCAAGGCTATGACCGAGCGTACAGTGGCCATCACTATGCGTCTGGTGGTCATCACATTTGGTATTACTTCCATTTTCATGGTCTATGTGGTGGAGCATTTGGGCATGGTGCTGCAGCTATCGGCCACGCTGCAATCGAGCTTATATGGACCCATGTTGGGCATCTTTACTGTGGGCATGCTCATGCCCTGGGTGGGTGAGAAGGTGAGTGGTAAGAGGATACCTTCCTGTTAAATTCTAAGATTTGCCTCTTTCACCTACAGTGCATCTTTCTGGGCAGCATTGTATCCTTTGCCAGCCTGGCTTGGATTGCGGTCAATGCTCAGTTAGCGAATGTCACTGGGTCCTTTCGCCATACCACGCTGCCCGTTTCGGTGGAGCAGTGTGATTATGAGTTTGACATGAGCCGATATCTCAACTCTACAGCGGAACAGTAAGTGATCTTCTCCAGGTTCGAGTTAGTTTTGCATTATAATTTCTTTGACCTTCTAGTAAACCACACAGCGGCTCTTCTGTTTACCATATGTCCTTCCTGTTATACACACTCACTGGGGCATTGCTAACCATTATCATCTCGAATCTGGCTACTTTTGTATATGGGCGACAGGATGTTACTGCTGTGGATGAGAACTTGTTGGCACCCTGTGTTCAACGATATTTGCGGAGGAATAAGTATTATGAGACAGTTGAGTTGAACAGGCACACAGCTCCAATAATTGTGGAGAGTTCGGATTAGAGGGGTTGGAAATTAAGGGGTGTAAATGTAGGATTTAAAGTTGACAAGGATAAAGAGAATCAGAGTATTTAAAATTTTGATTGAAAAATAATCATTTTTCACTTGAAAGAACTTTAGCTTAGTGCTGCCTATGATTTCGTTATTGCTGGTTCATTTTCGAAGCAATCATTTCGTGTCAAATGCAGATGAATGCCCAAATATTGAGATAGAGAAAGAGAGAGAATCCAACTACAACCCATCCTAATTATGTGTTCGGCATTTCGTTACTGCTGAGTTTGCGATGAAAGTAAAAAGAATACCTTTTCGGTTCCCAAGGCTGCCACATCAAGATGGCCGATCAAGTCGATGAAACTCTTAAGAAGAAGCGTCAAGAAGTTCACCTATCATGATATCGACTTGGATCAGTTAATGGAAATGCCCAACAACCAGCTGGGGGAGTTGATGTACAGCCGTACCCTCAGGCGTTTCTCGCGCGGCTTGAAGCGCAAACCAATAGCTTTGATCACGAAGCTGCGCAAGGCTGAGAAGCCCGAAATTGTGAAGACCCATTTGGGGAACATGGTCATTGTCTTCGAGATGACCGGCTCCATCATTGGTGTGCGCAATAGCAAGGACTTTAGCCAGGTTGAGGTCAAGCCTGAGATAATTAGCCACTATTTTGGTGAATTCTCTTTGACCTACAAGCCCGTTAAGCACGGCGTACCCGGTCTTGGTGCTACCCACAGCCCTCGTTTCACTCTTCTAAAGTAAACGGAGTCATATGGTCAACATGTATAGTTATCCTGGACTGCTCTCTCTTTCTCTCAAATTACGTCTTCGCAAATTTAATGCTGATGATTTGGAACGTTTAAGTTTTAGGCAATTATGAAAGTGAATGCAAGCCTAAAATTTCAGTGGCATGATGAATAAAAGGCGATTTTGCAGTTTTCAGGTCTCAATTCTATCGTGGTAAGAGAACTAGCTCAAAGCTCTCAGCCTTACAGAACGCATTATAAAATTCTCTGACAGAAAATTCTGACTCTGTTGATGATCATGAATATAGTTTTCTATGAATACTGCAAACTAGCCGTTAGATTACTTTCTATATAGTTCTTAACATCTATCCATCAAGATCCTTTCTAAACCTATTTTCCTGTCTCCTTGACCCCATTCCAACCTCTTCTCTTCTTCTATAACTCAAGATATAAACATTTTTCTAAATTTATCATATATATTTTTCTATATTTCGTTGAAATTACTCCAATTTATGTATCCCTTATCCTATATTCTTTGTGACCTTCCTTTATAAAAAACAAAACCCTTATTATCTCAGGGCTATCATTTACTTTTCAATTTATAATTTTCTATAAAAAATAAATATCGCTAGAGTAAATTTGTAAAACCAAATTTCATTATGTGTTCACCATGATGTATCCTTGGCATCCTCAGCCAACTAGGACTGTCAGTTGTGTTTCACGACATTGACAATGGAAATGCAACACAACTGGTAGACATAGTGGGCTCAGCTATCTCACATCTTCCAGACTGGGTCCCGCCCTGACCCTCAGCAACAGCTTGCGTCGTGCCGTGGAACCGCTTCGAGATAAATATGCTGGCAGAAATGGATCCAAGTTGGGCTTAACTGAGCAGTTCCGTTGCAAGCCTTGGTGGGATCTGCTCGAGCTGCGGCTATTCAGTGGATGGACACTCGGCTCTGTGTGCGGATTGGCTGCTGCTGGACGCCAAATGGCTTGGCTTTCTCGGAACACCGATACGGAGCGCCGGCGCAGATCAGGCATGCTGGCAGTTCCGCCGCCAGTCTTCCGCATATACCGTGTGGATGTGGACTTCGAGGGTGAGCGTCGTTTTTGCAAAGACTGCACGGAGACCTGGTGCTCCTTGTAGGTTTGACAGACGGCGGTGTGGAAGCTGTTTTGCTCTTGCTGTTGCCAGAGCTGATGCTGCGGCTTCTGCTGTGGCTTCTGCTGGGTGCTCTGAGTCCATTGCGTGCTGGTATTGGTTTTGGATTCGCTATCCTGACTGTGACTATGGCTATGAGTGTGATTGTGACTGTGTCCATGAATATGGCAATGACTCTGGCCATCGCCAGAAGTTGAACAACGTGAGCGTTGCAAGCTACTATTACTTTTTCTTCGCCGAGTTCTTTCTTCTACCCGTTCCTTCTGGCGCTCTTCGTTCCGACGTTGTTTCATCTGACGTGCATGGGCATGGTTGAGGGCACGATAGTGTACCGTCTGATTGTCGATGAGCATTTGGGCCACGAACTTGAACTGATTGATGTTGGTCTCACTCTGTTCGGCGATTTCTGTGGATTGGCATTAATTTGGGGAAACGTTCGGAGAGTTTTTAACCCGTAATACTTACTCCCCGTGACCTCACGATAGATTTTGTTGAGCAAAGCCTCCTGATGCAATAGCTCGGAGGACAGACGTTCCACTTTGCTCATTGTGTCCTCAAAATATTTACCCACCATGCGCTCCACCGCTCCCTGGACCACCTCCAGGACATTATCGTGTATAATGCTGAAAAAGTCAGCACAGGATTCTTGCAGATCGCGATTGGGATCATTATTCGAGGGAGATGTTTTATCATCTCGTGAATCCCCCTGGCTGTCCCGATCCTGCTCATGCTCCCGCTTTCTTGGCGAGTCACGCGCTGGTTCACGTGGTAATTCACGTTCTCGTCCAAATGGTGAGTCATGTCGTTCACGTGGGGAGTTACGTTCTCGTTCACGTGTGGAGTCACGATCTCGTTCTCGTGGCGACTCACGCTCTCGTCCTCGCTCCTGCTGTTCACGTCCTCTTTCCTCTCCCTCAATGCCAGCATTTTGGCGCTTTGTCTGATGCTTGAGGATGTCTTTCTCCAACCGTCCGCACACTGTCGGCGGCAAACGAAACATAACGTTACGTGTTCCTATTGATTCACGTATTCGACAGGGTGATGGCTCATAGATCACCCTTCTTGTGCTGCGTGATCTATGTGCCTTGCGCATACGCTTAGGCCGATTGCCATTGTGATCCCTTAAAGCTTCGCACAAGTAACCATCTGCATAACGCAGCCGTGCCTTCGAATGGTGCCGCGAACTGGATCGCCGTTCGGAGCGGGCAGAGAGTCGACCACTGCCACTTCGCTGAGAGCTTTCACTGGGCATGTAGTTGCGTTTGGTCACCTCATAGCCGGAGTCCATGGGATTTCTGGTGAAGCAATAATTTGGAAACATGCTGTGTATGACGAGAATTTCAATTGCGCATAGATTCAATGAACTGGTTCAAAAGTTAATTGGAATTTCACGTTGATTTTGAATGTGCTGACGATGACACAGAAGATTTGTGTCTGGGTGGGAGTCTCAAAAATTGTATATATATTTTTACTTTTTTGAATTTTTGTTGTGTGTTTTTGAAAGAAAAAGCCAAAATATGTGAGCTGAATGAAACCGAAAATGATATAAGCTGAGTGAAACTGAAATTAGATGAAGACTTGGGCTTGGAAAGCCTTAAGAATGTCCCAAATGATTTTATTGCTGATCTCAGGTATATTAACTAGTATCTTAGAGCCGCTAAGAACAACATATACAATAGATTGTTGATTTTGGTTGATTTGTGTCACTTGATGTTTGTACGATTCCTTTAATATATTTTACAATTACATATTCGCCTTACAAGGACTTCTGAACACTTGCTCCATGCTGTAAATCCATTTTGTGGCAGCTGCAAAAAGCAATCTTTAACGTAGATATTCATCGAGCTTCGAATGTCAACATACCCCACTTAGAGCCTACAAGCACAGGACAACCGCCATGGAGTGCACGTCTGTCAGTATTCAAGGCATTGTCCAGATTGCTAAAAATGACAGCGCTGCTCTTTTTAGGGACTATGGAGATACGCAATTTGGGGAATACCGTGGCACCCCCTTGCTCCACATCATTTAACTATAAATTTATATAATTATAAATGTAAATATAATAAAAGTAAATAGAAAGTAGAAAACTTACATAAAATAGAACTGTAGTCAACCTATCACCGTGGGATTTGAAGTTTTTATGCTGCAGAGGACAAATAAACTTTAGAAATAGTTTCAGATACTAAAAACGCTGTTCAAAATGAGCAGCGTAAGTAAACCTATGAGATATAGTCCACACAGGAAGAAGCATTAGGAATACGAGTATTTGTGAGGTGACATTTTCACCAAAACATAATAGAGATATATGAGATATACTTCAAAGGTATAAAAGATATAAAAGATCCCATAGGAAGATCATCTAACACACACTTTGGTAAAGACAACTTTGGTAAAGACACCGTACATCTCTAATGAAAACGATCTGTCAGGTGCATCCCTTTTGTCAAGTTGGTCATGTCAGGCCTAAGCAAACGTTCGAGATACAAATTAAGCAGCAGACCCATATCAAATAAAACATATATAGATAAAGTATGTACTTGAAAGTCTGTCGCAGATGTCATAGATCATGTTCAAACCCTTGTAAGAACTACAAATTCTATAACAAGAAATGCTCTTTGAAACAAAATTAACTTTCATTCTAGTTCTCAATCACCGCCCTTACCTGTTCACCAAAATAATCGTAGTGGGCTGCATACTGGCCACCCAGGCCATAGTTCATCACAAGCAACTTATCCGCACCATTTGGCGAAAGATCAAGACCAGTCATATCGAATATACGCTGATTAACGCTCTTCACTTTGGCATTTTCATCGCCATCATGGAAAAAACTTTTAGATAAGCGAGTTTTAATTGCATATCGTTTATCTCCTGTTGCATTGTAGACATAACTACGCTTCATTTTTGGTATCGTTAGGCGTTTGAGTTCCCTTATTTCCGATTCATAGAGCACATCATAATAGAGTGCTACATGTGGAAGAACATTCAATAGTTCCACCTTAAAGGGGGCCAATCGAAGAATAGGCTGTGTGTGGAAATCGTAGTAGCAGCGCAGTTCCCCTCCGCTTGGTGGTGCAAATTCACCTCTACAGCCACGGCCAAAGTTACTCAAGAATAGCATTCTTTCTGATTCTGTGGATGGAGTGTGCACATAGAACTGCTCCTTCTGCAGCATCCTACGTCGGTATATAGAGACATCGTGGCCTGCCACTTCCAAGGCCTCATCCAAAACATGCCAAGCACCAACCTTTAATTCTAGAAAAATACTACTACTTAGGGTATCTGGATGATATATATAGTTTTAACTTACGTTTATTATGCAAAACCAGTGCATATAGCTGAAGCATTTGTGCTGCATTATAACCCAGAAGCTCATAGGCTTGGGTTCTTGTTGTGTCTGAACTCGTGTAGAAATAATAGCTAAGACGAAACCAAGTTGCCGCATCATTGTAGAATCTGTTCTTATAGGCAAAGTAAGCCAATGCATAAGAGTCCAGCGGGTCGAGTGTTGTGCTGAAAGTTGAAATTTCGTGTGGGGTTATCATTCCCTAGGCCCAGGTGGGCCAGGACTATGGGCAGAGCAAAGGCACACAGCATCAAGTCGGCGGTGAGAAACACGGCCAACTGTCTTCGCAATTTCCGTGTTTTGCTTTTGTTCAATTCGGATAAGAAACATGAACATTTGGTGTACCAAGAGTTCATCTTAAATGGGCTAGCTATATGGGAGCTAGATGATATACCCTCTTCAGGGTATAAAAACTAGTATTATTTCTATGAAATAGACCAAATAGTTTGATTTCTTAACCAAATTTGCTATCAACCACTTAGCAGGAGTACATAATCCTGTTTTCTCTGAGTGTACATTTTAAGATTGTTTGTTTTACTCACTTATATTGCCTGTCATCAATCAAACCTCTGACAAAATCCTCTGCCCTTAACTCATACATGTGCAGCAGTAGAAATATGCTATTTGCAGCCTCTTCAAAGTCGTTCTTGGTGGGTAAATATGGCCGTCTCTTTTGTACTTTCTTTTGTTGTTCTGTTGGCAAATTCATTCCGGCTAGAGGTTCTTCTTATTATAGATATGCATAGGCTCACCTGTACCAATATTTTGTTGCATAAACAACAACCATTTCGACCAGTCGATATGCAGGTGTCGCACAAAAGAATATTGGCTAAATACATTAAAACTGTGGGGCTCTGCATCTGCATCTACTGCTACTTCAAGTTGACTCAGTTGCTGCTCCATTTGTTGCATAGCCCTGGGAAAGTACAGGCATTGTTCTTAGACACGTTTCATTAGAGTATTCCACATTTACAAACATATTGACCGTATCCAACTTTTGCTGCAATTCTGTGGCATATTGACGCAAATCGTCGAGCAACACTTCTTTAAGCCGTATCAGATAAACCATTTCGGCTGTGGAGGCGGCATAACTAATATCTTGTGTTGCCATGTTAGAATTTGCTTTGACACAAATGTATATTACTATAATTATTGACAACTTCAGCTTCATTTTAACGTTGCCGTTCGTTTTAGTTATTCGACATGAATAAATAGTGGAAATATTATTGAATGACAAAAAGTTGAGACTAAATCGAATTGATTTAGAAGCGTAACGTTGAGTGTCGCCAAACTGTTCGATTTGGAATTGCTCTTGTTTAGCTTTTTTTTTCAATAAGAGAACAATAGCTGACGGTGGGTCAAATTCATTAAAACTTGCATCTAAATATGTACATAGGAACTCGATACCTCCTAGATCTAAGTTTTCTATTCTTCAGACAGAAACAGAAAATGGAAAATAACACAATTCTAAGTGAGAATTCTTAAGATTGTCGTGCGACTGAGTTTTGCACGAGAACATTTGAATTTCTTCGGCTTCCCATTGGACTTTACTCAATTCATTTTGGCCTGAATTTTGTAAGATATTCCAGCCTTATTAGTGCAGACTCCTAAAATTGCTCTACGAACTGCTACGTCATTCAGCTACATATCCTGATTTAGCCTCCTCTGATTGTTTCCTGTTGCCAAGCCTGAAGAAACAAAGGGCTGGATATCAAACTAAGACTGCCTCACTTCAAAACAGTTTCCGGAACTTGAAGTGGCTCCTTCTCCTCCTCCTTCTTCTTCCTTTACAGACTTGGTCGGTCCCTCCTCCTCCTTTGCATCACGACCTTCCAAGCTCCAATCGCTCAAGTCGCTTTCGTCACTTTCGCCTGGTGATTTGCAAGCGATGCGATGTTCACTGCCATCGCCCTGTGGAGACTTGTTCCCAACGCCATCAAGACTCCAATCGCTCAAGTCGCTTTCCCAAAGGCCAATCAGCTAGGACGTCGGCATGGATACGGCTGATAACCGTTGATCTATATTCATAAAAATTGGTATTCCAAATCCAAGGAATCCTTATTTCATATAACATTTCTTCTCTTCTCTTATCTTTCATATATGTATAAGCAATGTGTGGGCTTATTGCCACCATGATCATCCCTCTCTTTCCCTGTCACTTATGTTGGCGCAGTGTATGGTCATTCTCATAGCAATTTTCACAGTAATTTCTTGGCTTTAACTGTTGTCTGTTTTATGGCTGCCTTGGCCAAGCTTGTCTATTTACCAAACCTGATGATGGACTCAAAGACAGCGTAATGTTTCTGTTTCTGTTTTTGTTGTTGTTGCCGAATTTCATTATAAAACTTTACCGACTTTGCTAATGGCATTTTAGTTGACAAGTTGACAAGTAAATTATGCGTACAAGGAGACGGAATTGCGCAAAAATGCTTACAGCCAGCCGCACTTGGACTACTCTCTGAGGGCAAATTCAGCAAAGACTTTGCTGACTAATGAAGCGCAGCAGATTTAAGCATGTTAAGGCATGAATAACTAGATTACATAACTGCATTATACCATCAACTAGCGAGTCTTAGTTGGCTATATAAGCTGAATTCGTATCATCTGCCAGGTCATGCAATTTAATGCGCAGGACTGATTCGTTCGGTTGGAAACAAACGCACAAATATGAAAACAAACAATTTAAGGCAATCAACCAAAGGCAAACACACACAAGAACTGTGTCCCTTTGCATAATATTTACCGTTAGTAAACAATAACAACAAGAAAATATATGTACAATAAATATCCTTTGGCTGTTTGCTTTAACAGAGAGATACAAACCCACAGTCGTAACCAATATGTTTTCACATTTCGCTCAATTTTTACTGTTGACATTTTTGCGGATGACGTCAAAAGCCGCGCCGTAAAATTTCAACCAATACAGGAATATTTTAAGCACAAATAATTATAAATGAAATGGGCATGATAATTAGCTGCCCAATGTTGTCATCACTTTGTATAAACTGCTGCATTCATGCTCGTCCTCGCTCGTCCTTGTGCCCATTGTGCACTGAAGCAAGGCGACTGCGAGACCACGAACTTGTGCCATGCATGATGGCAGGGCGCGGGCCAATATGAATTAAAATATGAGCGGACAATTTTGACAATTTTCTGCTTTTGTCTTTATTCTCTTCTTCTTCTTTTTTTGTTTGTTCTGTTCTGCACATAATTAGGATAAACATATATATGTATAGATATAGTATATAAGCTTAAAGTAAATTGACTAAAATGTTTTGCTCTATTAGGTTTGTGTATATATAGAGATTTTCTTTTGGTTTTCTTACGCTTGGACAAGTTTTCACAATGTATATATATATATATATATGTATATATATAGAGATTTAAGTATACTTAGCCTTAGCTATTATTTACAATTATGAGTTGGCTGTGTAGAGATACAAGTCGTTGGATAGCGATAGTAAGTATAAGTATATATATATATATATATGTATAAGTTATTACTTAACCTCTAGTTGGGGGATTTGTTCGGAAATGCCTTCACTTGAATGTCATGCCAAAGCACATAAGTTGTATATAAATAAGTAAAAAAAACACGCAATCAGTCTGATAAATACAATACATATATAGAGGAGTGTGACAGGTATGGGTCTGGAAATCATAGGATAGTGATTGAAGGAAGAGCTTTGTATTGATTATGTTTTTATGGGATTTTATAAGAGGTTAAATAAGTACATTTATAGAACAATTTGGAAATTGATAATTTGACTTGATAAGATAGATAAGTTTAGATAAGATTTTTCACAACACATTTGCCAACATTTATGGCTACCAATCGCTCTGAGATTTTGGAACTCTTTAGCCAATATCACCGTTTAGATATATAAAAGATATATAACATATAGAACAGAAAAACTTCACAGATTACATTATACCGAACGCATATTTTACGACCCATCTGAACAGTTTTAGCAATGAGAAAGGTTTTTAACATAATTACGACAAATATGTAGTTCAATCAAGCAAGGAGATAAGAAATCTGAATATAAATAAAAGAAAGAATATACTCAGGAGGAAGAATTGTAAAGAATATAAGACGAAAAGTGAAACAATACAAAACACTTTTGAAAATTGAAAAGTATGACAAAGACATGGAAAAAAGCGACTAGAATATAGCTCATATATGTGGCTCAAAACTTGAATAATTTTTATTATATAAACGACCTGTCAAGTCCACCACCATCCACCAAGGCCTAAGAAAATCAGATCGACACTTACCACCTTTTTGTAGACAACAAGGCATCCTTCTATAGACCATTGCGGGATCGTCACGTCTGAGCCTAAAGCTAACTCGGCTCTGCAGAATGACGTTGAGCAACACCATCAGCTCTGTTAAAGTAGGAAACGTCCTCTCTGAAACCTTTACTACAAGACAAGGTAACTCGCTCACATGCATGCTCTTCAATCTTTTGTTAGAGAGCATTATAACGTAAGCCCAAGCACATCAGATCGGCGAAATATTGATGAATATCTTCAAGTCATTGGATATGTCAATGATATGGACATCATCATCACGATGTCAGTGGTTCTTTTGGAGCGATAGAAAGGAATTCACCCAAAGTAGGTTTCTCGGTAAATATGAGGAAAACGAAGTTTATGGTGTGATCTATTAGAGATTTGCCTATTTTAGATTCTAAGCTGACTAAGCTTACTTTGAATATGTCAAGCAGTTGGCTCTGCTCGCAATCTCTGTATCCCTCAGCCATTAGATTAAGCGACGAATAATTCTTGCCAACAGATGCTGCTACGGGCTCAGTAAGAAATGAACATTAGACGGTCAACTTGGCGGTGCTCTTATATGGTGCTGAGGCCTGGACAGTAGCACAATCAGATGCAGCTGCTCTTGGGGTGTTCGAGAGGAAAATTTTTTGCAAGAACTTTGGTCCTACCTATCATATTCGATGGAACTATATGCGCTGTACGGCGACATTGACAAATGAACACTACGAGACTGGCTGGGTCACGTCGTACGCATGGATAAACTCCAGCTCTGAAACTACTCGCATCGAGTAGTAGTTGGTAGGCAGTTGGTGGGCCACGGAGGAAAGAAAGACCCCTAATACCTTGGACTGACCAAGTGACTGAAGCCCTGACATCACTTGGTGTTAGCAATCGGAGAAGACAAGCGCAAAGCAGAGGTGCTTCGAGACAATGTTGCTATGGGCAAGAATATCACATAGATGCCTCATAGATCATACTTATAATCGGTTAAAGACAACGCCAAATGTGATGCGGATCATAGCCAAGCTTAATCCCAGAAAAGAAAACCTATTGAAGTGCCGTCGCTCTTGATTTTTCCCTGTTTTCTGTTTCTGATTTTGCAACTTCAATACAAATTCGATAAAAGGGTGCTAGATGGATACTATTAAGGATAGATGCTATTATGATGGGCTTAAATGATAGCAAATCAAAGCGCTAAAGACCAAAATATTATTATAATTATACCAGTATAATTGCTGCAATTGAAACCACAATCTTAACCCAACTGTAGCCATAGAGTTATGAATTTGATATAGAAGCTTTGGACATGGACATGCTTCTTTAACGAAAGGTATTCTTATGAAGATCAAGGAGTTCCTTTTAACTATATGCAACCTGGTGTTAAATGACATCACTTAGTTGTTATCCCTTATAGAATAGCTTACCATCTAAATGCATAAATATTGTGCTTAAAGCTAAATTGCAATTGGGGAGAATAAATAAATGGAAATTCGTAGGCATACATACACATACAGACACATATACAATTCATATCTATATATATATATCATTATTTGTAAATGTATTAGTACTTACAATTACATTTGGCTTTTACTTGATTTAGACATACGCGTATTGAGTAAAACTAACAAACTTATTGTCTAAGCCTCTGGAAACACTGCTGCAGTCGGGGACTTAGATGCAGCTTTAGATTTAGAGAAACTCCGCATCGCTGAAGGAGGTCGGACCATGGACGGCAAACGTTGAACGTTTGCGTGTCGAATGCGCCAGCTATCATACCTCGGACATGGCTGGCACGGTGACCACCTTGCTGGGTCGTTCGCAGATGACAACGCGGGCATTCGTCTTGTTGGTAGAGCGGCGGGAGACTGTCAGCGAGGTGGTGAGGGTGCGCATGGAGTCGCAGCTGTTGTGCAGACGACGTCCCACTGTGTGGCAACGATTCTGTTGCGAGTTATTGCGATACGATTTGCAGCAGCAGGTGAACCACTTGAAGGGCGGAAAGCGGCTGCAAGGAGAGAAGTTGATAGAAAAACAACTCCTACTCCTGTTCCCTGAGCCTTACCTGAGTGTGCGAAAGACCTGCGAGGAGAAGAGACAGTAGATCACGGGATTCGCTGCCGAGTTGAGGGGCGCCAGGCTCTGGATGAATGTGGCAATGGCTATGTTGGTTTGCGAGTGCGGTATCTGGCCATAGACTTGCAGCAAATCAAAGATGATGTAGGGTGACCAGCAGATGATGAACACAAACACAATGGTCAGTGTCATCTTGACCGTTTTGACCTTGGCGCGTGGTATAATACCCCTGGAGCTGGCACGTCTGGCAGGTGCCCCGCCAAAGCCACGCTCTGAGAATTCAGGAGTTACTTAAGGACTTCTATTACATTCGAAAAACTTACCCGTGGGCACAAATATCGAGCCCTTAGCCCATATAGTCTTCACTATGATAGCATAGCAGGCGGAGATAATCAGAGCTGGCACTGCAAACAATGTGGCGGACACCAGACTCATGTACACCTGCCAGGCTATCGGTGAGCCCAGCTCGATCCAACATTGCGGATGGCCCTGTATCAGCTTCTCCTCATATAACACCAGTATGGGCAACGAAAAGACAACCGAAATGAGCCAGGCCCCCGTTACCAAATGCCTTGCACGCTTCCCTGCAGAAAACGTGGCCGAGCATTATGACAATGTTGTACAAGATTTTTCAATTAAAAAAGTTTGCCTGCGCCTACGACTTACATGACTTTGAGAAGTTCATGGGATGTGTTATTGCATCGTATCTGTCGATGCTCATGGCCACCAGCACGTAGGTGGATGAGTATGTGACGCACACCTGCGAGAAGCGTATGACCTTGCAGGCCAGATTGCCCGCGCGCCACGAAATTGTGATGCGCCATATAATGTCCGTCAGCACGTTGAGCAAACCCACGCACAAATCTAAACACGTGATAGAAGGGGAGATATAGGGGAGATGTCAAACACACACACTCATATTTACACTCAGAGAAATTAAATGTAGATTTAGCAAATTTGTATAGTAGTACATATTGATGAGAGTGCCTTAGGTAGAATCAAATTAGGAAAACCTTTGAACAAGAATTTCAAGAATTTTTTTTAGATGCCATAGAATTAGGAGAATGTTTGAATGAGAATTTCAAGAACAATCCATTCCACTAATTTTTTAAAATATCTTGGAAAATCAATTCATTATTTATAAAACAGAAAATTGAGTTCAAATCATATATTAGAACATATAAAGACATTTTATCGAAATGAATGCGAAAATTTATCAAAAATATTCTTAAGTGCACTGAAAGACTTGCTCTAGCATAGATTCAGAAGTTAATGAGAATTTGGGGACACGGGATTGGTATTCTTCTTCTTTTTTGGCTTGCTTCCCCAACTCACCTGCCAGAGCCAGCTGCTTGATGAAGTAGTTCATGCGCGACTTGCGATTCTTGTTGATGAACATCACAAATAGCACCGCCGAGTTGCCCAGAACGATGATGGTGAACAATATCCACAGCACGGCAAATTGTTCCGTCTACAATAGAGTGAGAGAAAAGGGAAAAAGAGCATGAGACTAGAATGGTAGATTGCTTTTAACACTTTACATATCACTAAGCGTCCATAAAATTCATTGTCAACAAAGTGTTAAGAGCGGAAATCACGCATAAAACTCAATTTAATATCACACACATATCCTTTGTTTATGGCTCTTTAAATGCCCATAAAAATGATAGACACCAGCTGAGGCAAGACACCGAAAGCAACCAGCAAGGACAAGGCAAACGTCTGGGCGTCGTAGTCAACAGGATGTGCTAGCGGAAGTTTACTTAACCCCTCTTTTTCTCACACTCCCTCTCTCCCTCTTTTTCTCTGCTGCTGCTCTATGTTAACAAGCGCAAAATACTGCAGCAAAAAGCATACAAACACTTTGTTATTTCTGCTTTTTTATATATATATAATGTTGCCTTTGTTTGTTGTGATGATTGTTGTTGTTGTTGTTGTTGTTACTGGTAGTACTTATGTATTGTCTAACATTTGTCTGGCGCACACTGTGCGTGGGTCGTGTCTGTGCGGTAATTAGATTTCGCACTGTATGAGGTGTATTTGTGTGTGTGGGTGTGGATGTGAATGTGTCGTGGCAGGAAATTGCCAAAAAATCAAGTACCAAAAGTGGCCAAAAACGAAAGATTTGACAATGTGTGAAAATCACTGGTAATTGCTTAAAGCTTTAAACTCAAGTTCTTGGGTAAAACAAAAGTTTGTAGAAGTCTCGAAGTCTTTAAGAAGCTAGAAGGCGATAAGATAATATTTGGGACTGCTGCCAAACAGTTCCAATTGGTTTAGTTTTCATTATTCACAGCCGAGTCAAAGGTGGCTAAGATTGCTAGATTTATGTAGCAGACAAATGAAAGCGTTTCCAG